>NDGM011238171.1:1621-17045 GCA_002564305.1 Octomys mimax | reverse complement strand
AAAAAAAAATTAATTAATTAAATTAAATTATAAAAATAAAAATACAATACTGCATACGATCAAAGAGCATCCCCAAACAGTTCCTAAAAATCCTAAAATTTCACCTTAGAGAATAATAAAAATTTAGGATAAGGTAATATAAGTCAGCTTAAAAATAACCAAGCTTCCTTAATTTAAGGGAGAAAATAGTTACCCCAAAATCCCCAAATTAAATAACAGGATAAATGGCACCATGGGAAATAAAGTCTTATACATAAGGGAAGAAAATTCTACAACACATATATGTTAGAGAATTACACTTAAGGCATGTTAGGATAGATGTTTGTCTCTAATATTAGCTCCAAGCCCAAAATATAAATGAGATTTTTCCATGTTCTTGTAATCTGATGTTTCCCCAACCTGTTTAGTTTTTGCCTCCTTGGTTAAACATTGAGCAGCTTTTCAAACAACGCAGTCAAGAGGAAAAGAAGAACACCATCGCTGTCACTCGCACAGACAACATGAACCTCTTCATTCCATTATCATAATTTCTAAACTGCATATAATATCTAGTCTGGACCTTGAAGCCACTCATAACAGCTTATCTAAAAAGAATCCTACTGGGCTGGGGAGATGGCTCAGCGCTCTAAGTGCCTGCCCGGCAAGCACAAGGACCCAGGTTTGATCCCCAGCACCACATGCTGTGCCAGCCCCAGAACCCCAGGTGCGCTGTGCCAGCCACCAAAACTGGGTCCGGTGTTGCATGCCTGCAATCCCAGAGCTAGGGAGGCTGGGACAGGAGGGTCACTGCACGTCCAAGTAGCAAGAACCTGTACCAAATAAATAAAAGATTTTTTAAATGCTTAAATTAAAAATTAGAAAGACTCGTACTGTATTCCTCCCTGTAACTTCATTTACAATTGGTGGCTGAAACTCAGAAGCAGATTCCCAAGCTGTCTCTTGCAGAATGGGATAGAAATTTATGAATCAGTATTATTTCCATGTCCTATTTCTTATAAAACTTTTTTTTCCAGAACCAGGGATTGAACTCAGGCCCTTATTCTTGCCAGGCAAGTGCTTATTCTACAGAGCTATCTCCCCAGCCCAAAACTTTTAAAAATGTAAGTTTTGTGTATGAATATTTGAATAAATATTTTAAAAAATTATATGATGGGGTGATGGCAAATTCTGTCATTGAATATCAATCCATTTCTGCAACTTCCTTTTGATGGAATGATATGAAACTACATCACCTGTGAAAGTTCTTTTACACTGAGAAATAGAACGTGTCAGTGACATCACTTAGCATGAGTAAGTGTGAGCAGAGTTGGGATATACATATTTCCTAGTCAGCAAAAGTCTTTGGTGTCTCATTTCAAATGCTGTCCGCCCTTACTGGTCTCTAGCTCCTGAGGTGCGGGCCGTGGGGCTGAGTGCACACTCAGTGGAGTGGTGTAGCCTCCATCACTACTGAGGACTGTGAAAGCGCTCTAGGGGCAAAGCAAGCTGCCGGCCAGGCCCGCACACCAGCAGTAGGGTCACTCAAATCTGTCAAAGACCGGTATAGTAGGCATGCCTGCCTGTTGCCTCTTAAAGTGCATATCAGGAGAAGAAAGGAGACCAAAAAAGAGATTTCAACTTCCTTTTACTTCAGAAAATACTGTCACCTGTGATGGAATAAATGACAGCAAAGGAATGCACTATATGGCAACGCATGTCTCATTTCAGAGCAAGGCCTCAGATCCCCTCACCTCCAGGGAGGAACAGGGAGCAGCTGGCCCTAGGCATGAAAAAGTTCACACACACACACACACACACACACACACATATACACACACAGCACTTTTCCTCATTGCCAACTTCCCTGTGTTTGGAAATTTGAATTGCAAGGTGGTGACTACTAAAATGATTATCTGTCTTGATACTTCATTAAATATTTATTGAGTGTTATTATACGTTAATGAGTCTAACATTCTCTGCTATGCTTTTCTTCCTTTTAAAAAATGTCGTATCTTCAACAAATACACCTCCCACTCCCAAATAGAGCATATTAGTATGACCATAATGAAGTGTCTTACTTCAGTATCTAACTTGTCACTAGGAAATGGTCACATACTAAAAATGAAGTGTTTCTAAGCCTCAGGATGATTGATAATACTCACTTACTGCAGCTCTTTAGATTACTCTGGCTGTTATACAAACACAGAGGCCCTACAGTGTCTTGAGAGAGGACTGACCCATGAAGCAGTCTAGCACATCTTTGTACAGTTCTGAGAGAACATTCTTCCTTCTCTGTGTAAAAATAACTGTTTCCCATAATTTCCACACATCATTGGAAGTGTTTCCCTTTGAGGATACATGAAGTGTTCAAGGTTTCCACTAGCAGAATTGAAATTACAGTTGGCATTTATTGGGTGTTTACTGTATTAGTGCCCCGAGCTAAATTCTCTGCAGACATTATGTTATCTTCCTGTATAAACACAGACCCACATCATCGCCTTTTCCAGGCAAAAGGAACCCAAGTCTTACAGCTGTGTTTCAAGGAGCATTTCTAAGCTTCTCAACATTCTGGTGCCCTGTTCAAGTCAGCTCTACTCTGTCAGTGCCATGCTTAATATGTGCACCACTCTGAAGCCACCATCTTCTGGAGGAGAGTTAGCCAATTCCAAGCAGAAGGAAAACATGATTCTCTAGGTCTGGATAAGCTATTTTTCTTAGTCTAGCCTAAGAAGCCAGAGACTTTCAGGCTTGCTCCTGGGTCTGGGGATGGAGGCAAGTCACATGGCCACATTTCTATTGCTGCTGACTAAAACCCTGACTCTTTCTTCCGATGGCTTGGGTTGAAGCCAAATCTCCACCATACGTGAGGCTGATTTCAATGTCAGAGTGATGCTCACTTTGCATTTGTTGTTTTGTTTTTGTTTTTGTTTTCAAACCACTGTTCCTTCAAGCTATTGAGATACTTAGAAATTGTTTTTTAAGAGAAGTCCTCCTAGCGCAAGGGCCTGAGTTCAATCCCTGGTTCTGCCAAAAAGAGAAGTCCTCCTAGGGATGCTCTATCTTGTCCTGTTCTTTATCAGCACATGTTTGCAGTACCTAATGATAACATTCGTGGGGATGTTTCCTGAGTAAAACACATCTCAATTCTTTTCTGGCCCCCTTCCCTCTCTGCCCCACTTCCACCAGCTCTTAGTGCCTCACCCTTTTAAAAAAGATCTATTTCCTATAATCTACCTTTTGTTCTGTTCTGTTCTTTCTTTATATTATGAGCTTCTCATGTGTGAAAAACCAGGTAGTCTCTAGGCATGTGTGTCTGGTCTATTCCATTTAACATTATGATCTCAAAATGCATCCATTTTCCTAAAATGGCTCAACTTGATTCCTCATTATGGCAGTGCAGAGCTCTGCAAGTTCAGTGTAAACGCCATACTCTCTCCATTCTTCTCTTGATGCAATTACAGGCTCCTTCCAAGATCTGGCTCTTAGGAACGGTACTGAGTATGACTCTATCTCTGTAATGCAATGCCTTCAACTCTTTGGGGAGGAAACCTAGAAGAGGAATCCTTGGGTTCAATGGAATTCCTAGTTTTGGTTTTTAGGGAGTAATCTCCATACCGATTTCCATGAGGGTTGCCCTAGTTTACATCCCACCGACAACGTAGGGAGGTTCCTTCTCCTCTACGGGGTAGAGGTGAACGCCACAGCTGGCTATCAGTTATCACTGAAAGCCTACAAGGTCCACCATCACTGTGCTATGGTTTGCCAGCATTTGTTATTATGTAATTTCTTGGTCATAGCTATTCTTCCTGAGGTGAGATAGACTCTGTGTGTGTGTGTGTGTGTTCTTTTTTAATGTATTTGGTTGTTGCAGAGTCTCACTATGCAGCTCAGACTCGTGGCGACCCTCCTGTTTTCAGCCTTCCCAGCACTGGGGTTACAGGTGTGCACCACTATGCCCAGACTGTGACCGGCTTAGCCTACCCTGGGGGTGGGACTGGTGAGGCATGTGTGGGGGATCGAACCGTGGTCCCTGCACTTGCCTAAGCTTGTCTAAGCTTGTCTAAGTAGGCGCTTTAGTCTGCTGAGCTATCACCAGCCCCCCTCCATGTTGTTTTAATTTGTGCTTCTCTGGTGGCCAGGGACATCGCCTGCTTTTTTCAGGTATTTATTAGCCATTTGTACTTCTGCTATTCATTTCAGTTGCTCATTGTTGATTGGGTCTTTTATTTTATGGTTTCTAGTTTGTTTGTTTGTGGTTTTCCCGAGTTATTTATAAAATTCTAGGTATTAGTCCTCTGTCCAAGGAACAGCTGGTAATTTTTTTGCCTAGGCTACAGTCTGTCTTCTTCACTGTGTTGGTTTCATTTGCTGTGCAGCTTTTTAATTTGACACAGTCCCGCTTGGCGATTCTCCGTGCTGTTTCTTATACAAGTGGAGCTCCATTCAGAACGTCCTTGCCTATCCTGATGTCAAGGGTGTTACATGTTTTGTCTTCCAGCAGATCAAGTGTGTCTCTTTTAATATTTAGGTCATTGAGCCATTCTGATTTTAGCCTAGTACATGGAGAGCAGGTCTGGAGTCAGCATTCTGTGTGTGGCTCGTCCCCAGCATCGTGTGTGAGCGAGGCCACCTCCTCCAGCCTAAACCATGCCAAAAAGCTGAAAGCTGCACTGTCTGGGGTTGTGTCTGCATCGTCTGTTCCGCTGCATTTGATCCTCACATTGTTTCTGCGTCAGCGCCATGCAAGGAATCGTATCACTTCAGGACATTAACTTCCTTCACAGCTTTAGAAAATGAAGTGGGCAGATTTTCTTGATCATAACCTAAACTGATCATTTCAGAAGCTGAATAGATCGATGTGGCAGGCCAGTTAAATCTCCTCCACCTAGTTAATAACAAGTTCTTTGACAGGAAGCTGTCCCTCAATTATGAGCCTGCCTGATTATTTTATCTTCTAGTTCTTCCTTTTTTTTTTTAATCTCATTCTCAGTGATCCTCAGAAGTTTTTTCAGATCTTTTGCTCGAATCATGAAGCCTGTAAACAGAATAGCTCTTGTGTATTATTCTTGGTGAATCCTTATTGACTGCTGGTTTTTGTAACTTTCTTAACCTAATAAATAATCCATTTCTAGAATATTCAGTAGGTGACTCACTGAAATGCCACTAAATATTGAACAAATCATGAAACCAGACCATCTCCTGCACACCAGTGTCTACTCCCAACGCTCTGTGGAGGAGGCTGGGCCAAGGCTGCTACAGTGGAGACAACCGCCTTGCCATGATGCTGAGAGACTGGCCGGAGGGCTGCATACCACAGGAGCTGCCTGTTTCTGTGTAACTGGCCTTCTTCATGGTGGGAAAGTTAATTATCATCATGGCGAACATGCTGCAAGATTCTTTGTCTACCATCATATGTTCTTGTGTTCGGAGCAATAAAGCAGGAAAGGAGAAGATGGAGAAACGTTTCCCAGAATGTTAATGCTTTTGCTATTTGGTTTGCCCTTGAGTGTAGTGTACGTTACACAACGTTGTCACGGTTCACATAGACTATAAGATTTATTAATGTGGACAACTAAGGGCAAAGGAATTTAAGAAATGAACAAGGACTTTTTTTTACTTTACTTTTGGAAATGTATTTTTGATACATCAGTGAGAGACCTGCCCACTGATAAAACATAAATGGACAGTCTCACAAATATTTTTATCTCATTGCCATTTCATATTTTTTGTCAGCGCTCTGCTTCTAATCCCAGTGAGAAACTTGAAAAAGTGTTTTAAAAGCTGAAGAAAAGTGATCTTGTTTTAGTTTAGTTTTTAACTTTTTAAAGAGATACAATGGCTTATTGTATAAATTAGAGTTATTTATTGTGTAAAAGTGGGCCCCAAGATGGCATTTTTACTCAGCATATGAACAGTCATTGGTAAGGTGAATAATACAGTAAATTTTTCCCCACAGGATAGCTGTCGATCAAGTTGGTGATATCTGCCCATTTATTTAAAAAATTACAATAAAATTTTTAAAAATAATTATTTCTAAATTCACTGCAGACACTTGCAAAAGATGAATATTATTTAGGCTTCTGTCCCTAGAGTTCACGTTCTGCCCTGCCCCCAGCCGTATGCACTTCGTACATATTGGAGCACTGTTTGTTTCTCTGGGCCTTTAATTCCTCTCAGTCCTGAAGACGCCTGAGGAAGGGCTGAATTCGCACCCAGAGCCCACGTGCTGGAGTGAGCGCCAGCCTTCACACAGAGCCCGACGGCGCTCCTTCCCCCGCCCGCTCCCCCGGCGCTCAAGCCCTCCTTGGCACCGTCTGGGGCTTCCCGCATGGACGCGTCTGCACTGCGGCTACACACAGATGGGTCACCTGTGCTGTTTTGATCCTCCAGCTGGTGAGCGACGAAGTGAGTGCTGAGCTCAATTTTTTTAAGCTCGTTTGTTTTTTGGCCGAATCAGGCCCTCGTGCTTGCCAGGCAAGCGCTAATCCTACTGCGCCATCTCCCTGGCCCGTAATTTACTGTTGATGTCTCCTTCTCATCGATTTCAGAAAAAAAATTCCCTTGTAACTGAAGTCCTATGCTTTGTGTTTCAAAACATGGAAGGTAGGTAATCTTATGCTTATCCTTCTTTGTATTCGTGACAGAATACTTGGACCCAAGTTTATTATTTGGTGCTTCAGCTTGAGTCCAGAAATCTGTTAGTTATGTTTATCCTTGTTATATGTTTACTTTTAAATGGTCTGTTCATGTGTGTTTTGTTTTCTGGTTTAGGAAATAGTCCAAAAGTAAATCTCGGAAGTGCGTCTTTTAGATCATGATTTTCCTCAGTGAGCCCCACTACAACAAATAACACCACTTATATCAGCACCTTCCTTCCTAGCACCCAAGAGAAACCCTACTCCCTACACAGTTAGAATGGTGGGATTACTACCTTAATCCTGAAGTAGTTAATTTGGAATCTAGCACTGCCAATTCGTATCAGATGAAAAAAAATTAGCATTCTATTAATAAAAATAAATTATACCTACAAAATCCAAAGACTTGCTGAAGATAAGATAGTCCCAATACAAAATCACAGAAGAGCTTTGTGGGTGCTGGCAATGACTGAAACATCTAACAAAAATCTTCAAGCGTCAACGTGTGGAGCGCTCATTTCACTTCCATTGCGGCGCCTTTCCTTGGCTTTACACTTCCTGTGGTTCCCAGGTCTTCTTGAATCTGTTGCTTGATTCATTTCTGTAGTTTAGAAAATTCTCAGCCATTATCTTTTCAAATATTTCTGGCCTATGCTGTCTCTCTCTGCTTTCCTTAATCTTCTGAAAATTTCATAATATGCATGTTAGCTCTGTTGGCCATTCTTATTTTTCTTACTAGCCATTTTGGACATTTTCTTCTCTCTTCCAATTTTGCAATTGTCTCTTTACCTGTGTCTAATGTACAACACACTTATTGCAATCTTAGTTTTAATTTCTTATCACATTACATCATAAATAGAGAACACTTTCTGGTCCTTGTGTCAGTCCAAGAAGTTTGTATTTGTAATCCCATGGATAAATTATTGGAATTCCAATCTACCACACCCAGTGCAACCCACAGTGAGAATAAAGACACTAAAGCATATTTGTAGTTGTGGAGAGTCAAGGTGTCGTAAGTCCAGCCATGATGGTGGCCATCTGGAACAAAGGCCTCGACCCAGAGTTGAACCAGGTTTTATTCATTCACGGAGAAAGGGGCCAGCCAGATAGCTCTGTGGACAAAAGCGCCTGCTTAGGCAGAGCACATAGGCCAGGTTCGATCCCCAGTGTGCCATGCTGGCCCCACTGAGCGTGCTGAGAAGGCGATGGAGGCTGGGCGTGGTGGCGCACACCTGTAATCCCAGAGCTTTGGAGGCTGTAAACAGGAGAATAACTGGGAGTCCAATCTATGTAGTGAGACCCTGTAGACCCTGCACCAAATGTGAAAGAAAGAAAGAGGCAGACTTGAGGATGAGTGAGTATGGAACGGCGGAGGCAGGTGAGGGCCGGGAGCTGGGCCTCGTGGGATGCCTGCATCCACGCCTGCCCTATTCAGAGAGAGGGATATGCAGAAAGAGTAATCTGCATGACACGACAGTGGTCCTTTACTTGTCACAGAGACCATGTTCCAGACACCCCTCAATAAGTGAAAATCAGTGATGTAGCAATGTTATATTTATTATAGTATTTATGTATGTTTTACTAACACTACATACATGTCTGTACAGTACTGCAAAATCCTGCAATATAGCAAAAACTCCACAATAAATAATTTAGATTTTTTTTTTTTTCAGAACCAGAGATTGAACTCAGGCCCTTGTGCTTGCCAGGCACGCATTTATTCTACGGCACCATCTCCTTGGCCCTAGATTAATATTTTTTAAAAACTCATGAAACAATGAGTCTGTGAAAGTTGAACCACAAAACAGCGAGGGATGACTGTGAAGCCAGCTGAAGGGACAGGGAAAGTCCTCGCCGGCGCTGTACATGTCACTACACGGAAATAGGCTCAGGCTCAGCCAAAATGGAAACAACTGTGCTCTTTCAAGGAGAGTCACCCGGGTGGTTCTCTACGATCATACAGTTTCCAGTCTTATGCTGGAATTTGGGATCTTGTCCTATATGCTTAAACACAGTAAACATGAATGTTTTGGGGTCCATGACTTATACTACACTATCTGGAGTCCCTTGTGTCTTTTTTGTATTATCTGCTTGAACACTTTATTCGTACCATTTTATCATCTTACATACGTGGTTATTGTTTTGTTCTTGGCTGAATCCCAGATTTCCCGAGTCATTCACAGAAGTACTTTGCGATCGGGATGGTCTTGTATTTCTTTTGCTAAAGAAATTTCATCAGGTGGCTGGAGGCACTAGCAATTCGAGACAACCTCAACTCAATTTAAAGAGCTGAGATATTTTTAAACAAAACTGAATAGCCTACTTTAAGTTTACCCTCATATTTTGAGAATACACTTGCCAGGTTCAACCTAAATTGAGACAGCTTTACCAGGACCACCAACATCTGGGCCAGCCCCTAATTCTTATCCCTACCTCAGTCCCATGGCTTGTGAAAAGCAATGATTAGGTTCTCAAGCCCTCAGTCCTTCTCCAGACCTGGTGTACGCTCCCCAGGAAGTGACCGTTAGTGTGGGCTCTCCTCCATGGTGGACTAGTCTTCCATATCCTAGAAAACAGTGATTTACTATCTCGTTAGCTATCTGATGTCTTCAAAAGTTTTATATTATGCACTAATGAAAATTTTAAAACACCAATAATTATATAAATAAATAAAATACTTTGTAGTCAGCCAGATAGCTCAGCGGATAAAAGCACCTGCCTAGGCAGACACAGGGGCCAGGGTTCACCAAGCCGGGCCTGCCCCTGCAGCTCACTGAGAAGGCAATTGAGACTGAGACTGGGCGTGGTGGCGCACACCTGAAGTCCCAGCACTTGGGAAGCTAAAAACAAGAGAATCCCTATGAGTCCAATCTGCGTAGTGATTCCCTGTAGACCCTGCACTAAGTACATTAAAATAAAATAAAATAAAATAAAATACATTGTTCAGAACTTCTAACCGTCATTAGCAGAAAGTTGTCTCAAATCACCTAGCCTGCTATTACTAGAAAGAGAAATCTCGAGGACTTTGTTCGCGCATGGGCCACTTCCACTTGGGTAGGCAAAAGTCAATGATTAGGCTCTTCTCCGAATTGACGGCCGTCTGTTCACTAATGCAGCCCAACAGGATAGTATTATGGAGAAGCACTGGCTCCGGCACAAGGGCTTCGTGTGTGGCTTCTGCCACGTACTTCAGACACGAGTCCACTTTCACTTCCCTGAGCTTTCCTTGCTGAGGCCTCTGTGTTTACTACTGCCATGCGGAAACAGAAATACTATTAAAAGCAGGAGGGCGGAGTAAAGAGCCGTGGAATTGGAGGAGAAAATATTTTAACCCATTTCCACCATTTGTACTGCATGTGTTTCATACTTCCCGTCAGGCACCGAGCCTACGATGTGGGCAGCGTTCAGTTCTGTCTTCTACTCAGTTCATGTGAGCTTCAGCATGTTTGTTTGTAAGTCAGGAATTATTTCTACTTCATATGTATTTGTAAGCATTTGCTATGGAAATTTATACTAAAATGTTGACGTTGCAACCACACGTAAGAGATACTTAATCACTATTCGCTGAATGATTTCAATTTTGGGCACAGTATTTTATGCAACCGATTTGTTTCTAAGAATTTCAAATTATGCTTTAAATTCACCAAGGGAGCTAGATTTGGAATGGAAATTCATTGTAGGTGTGGGAAACATATTCTTCTATAGAGTATTAATAAATTCTGTTTAATCTCTTGTGGCCATATTGATTAATTTCTGTAAAATTAATTTGTTCAGAGTGAGTTACACCTGAAGCAGGATGCAACTGCTCCCCAAGGGACGGCCCTGGAAGCCTTGCGGAGCTCCAGGCCTTCTGCTGTGACTACAAACAGTGCTATTGTTCCGTGTGTCCTAAGGGCCACTCCTCGACCTTGGCTGGCCTAGACAATGCAAGTTCCACGTGGAATGTTCACCACAAGAGTGTCACAGGAGGCCCTGAGGCTCACTAACCATGGGGGCGGGAACCCTCCAATCAGTGTTTCAGATACTAATTCAAACATGAGTTTTTAGTTCTGAAGGATGAAATGTCTTGTTTTATAAATTTATTGCATTTCAGCAGATTTCATCACCTGTTTTGTTCACTGGAATTTTTTTTTTTTTAAACTTTATCATTGTTTCAAGCAGCATGCCTTATGGGATCACTTTGTCCTTCTGGAATTTAAGTCTGGGTAACGACTGTGTGGTTTTCAGTTTCCAATTGTTTATAAGTTGTCATCATCTAAAAGGGTAAAAGGTTCTCATTTATAAGTTGTCATAATCTAAAGATAAAAAACCCTTAGCATCCTAATGAAATGTAAGCACCCTGCCTTTATCTTGAGAATGTGCCAGTAGTGAATACAAATGATCACAAACAAACGTGGATTTATTACCATAACTCAGGAAAACAATCTTGTGTTAGAAATTCTGGGTGATCTTGTCAGAGTTGGAGGTGTGGCCTTGAAACATTATACAAACTCACTACTAGGAAAGTTCTGCTAGTAATTAGCTTCTTAGCAACACAAGGATTTTTAGGGCAAACATCTACTATAAATGTTAACGTGAAGGAGAACTTACACCCAAAGCCTCTCATTTAGAGCGTCATTCGCTTCATGAAGTGCTTTAGAAGACCAATATTTCATAACACACAGTTGTGCATATTGACTGTCACTGCACTTTAGCGTTGGCTCCAATCTCCTGATTTCTTCCTGTGGATTCTTGCAATTATGACATTTAATTTCCAATAGATTTCAAAAGTAAATGCGGTTTATTGGTAGCATAGGCGATAATAATAACACAGGACATGGAGTCAGCTGCCAAGGGCCAAATCCCTGCTGTGTAATTCGAGACAAACTCTCTTCAACTCAGTTTTGGCATCTATAAAATGGGAAGAATAATAGCACCCAGCTCATAAGAATGAGAATCGAGTGAGATTAAGCCTATAAAGTAATTCACATGGGGTTGGCGTACGTAAGTGCTCAGTAAGTAGTCGCTATGGGGTGTACCCTAAAATGTGCATTAGAAGCATAGTTCACATGAGGAAAATCATGAAGGTGGCAGCACATAATGCATAACACCGACGTACTCGCCCGTCATTCTCCAGCCATAATGCTCAGCATTTGTCCGAGTCACCTAACCAGTCCATTTGCTCATCTCGGCAATGTTAGCTCTACCAAGAGAGGACACCAGACAGGACATTCGGAAATAGAGAATGGGAGGTGAGGTGAAAGAGGATGTTCAACTTGATTGTTAATGTAATTTTTTGTGCCAGAAATCAACTCAGGACCTTGTGCTTACCAGGCAGGTGCTGTCACTTAGCTACACCCCAGCACATTAACATAATTTTATATGTGAAATAGATTCAAATCAAACAGAGGTTAAAACCAGTTATACCTATTTGTGTGTTTTCAATTGGTCCTATATCTTAGAAATATGAAAACACATCTTAGAAATATGAAAATATGTCCTTAATATGATTTTTTTAATATACACAAAGCCAGGAGAGGGGGGGACAATGGCAGAGTAGAGAAAATACAGCCTCTCTGATCCCTACTTTCAACCGGGCATGGTTAATTTCAGCAAAATACAGCCTCTCTAGATGCAGAATCAAGACACTTAGAAAATAGCAACTTGCTTCAAGGGAAAAAAAAAAAGTAGCAGGGGCCCGGGAGATGGCTCAATAGAATAAGCACTTCCCTGGCAAGCACAAGGGCGTGAGTTCAATCCCCGGTTCCACCAAANAAAAAAAAAAAAAAAAAATAGGACTTGAGGGGGAGCTGGCAGGAAAATTAGAAACTAGAGAGGTTCGAGGAACAAAGCACAGCACAGAGAAGAAGGAAGCAGTCTGGAAGCCCATCCCAGCTCTAAGGGAGAGGACCTGTCTTCAGAGGCACAAGGGAAGCCTCAGGGTTGGCAGCTCCAGACAGAAACCGCATACCTGGCCCGGGTCGCTGGTCCCAAGCAAAGCCCATGGCTATTGTAAACTGCAAAACTAGCATGGGATTTGACTCTAAAAGCAAGTCCTTCCACATAGCAGTTGAGAGTTGGAGAGCGTGGTCCCCTTCTATTTGAAAGGACTTACTCAGCAGTGATTGGATAAAGGAATTAATTGTTAAAAACCAGCCACAGACCAACTACAAAACAACTTCACCTCAGGGCTATCAGTGGTACCCTACCACAGCAGTAGCAAGGGGGTGAGAGACCGGCACAGAGGGCCTGAGGGAGCAAGAGACCTCCTGGGAAGCGTAAGCTCCAGCGGGGAAGGCTGTGGGAGCCCCCCTCAGTGGGAAGAAGCTGAGCCCAGCTTGTGTGGCTTTGGAGGTGCCTGGCTCCGGAGGTTCTGGAGTTGTCTGTCACTCTTTGCCAGCCTCCAGCACTGACATCAGTGGCCCGGTCGCTCTTCCCGTGTCCCCAAGAAAGCAAGGGCATATGGACCTCAGCCTGGACAGAGGCCGCAGCCTGGGGTGCACAGAGGAGCCACCCAAAGGAATGGCAGGAGGGGGCCACCTCAGAAAGCCACAGGCTAGAACCCTGGGCAGAGGGAGCCGTGCCTTGGGGCAAACAGTGACAGTTGCTGAAGTGACTACAGCCTGAGGCAGACACCACTGAGTAGCCACACCCAGAGGACAGCGGGGAGAAAGCTTCTCGACTAATTTTCTCTTTTTTTCTTTCTCGTGGGCTTTTAAAGATAGACTTAGTAAATTAGATTAACAGAAAAGAACAAACAAAAAAGAAAAACAAAAAGTATCCAAATTCTAATTTACTAGCTTCCTTTTATTCTTTAATCTCACTTTATTTCTTTATCATTCTTCTCTCCCTCTTCTCATCTTCTATCACCTAAGTTTTCAAAATTTACATTTTTCATTTTCCCACTACCTATATTTTTTACTGGTATAAATGTTAAGCTTTATTAATCTTTAGATACTCAACCCTATGCTATTATTATTGAACTTATTTCTATTGATAATAGAAATATGACAGTGGAGGTACAGTTGTTGCGTTTAGTAGATTTTAGTGTATGTCAATATTTGGTTTGCCTTAGTGTTTGTACTATAATTATAGATCTTTTTTCTATGTATAAGAGTGATATATTATTGGTTCTTTTGGTCTGTCAATGTCCAGTTTGTCACTCCATTAATTAAAAAGTATATTGTTCATTTTTTTGTTGTTGTTGTTATCAGGATAGCTATTAATCAGTTTTTCTCTGTAAGCCACAATCTGGGTTGCCTTTATTCATTAATAATAGTGCAGTTAACTCCCAGAGAGCTGGGTTCTGGGTCAGTTATACTATGTCCTGCCCTGCAGGACTAATGGAGGTGTTGATCTTGTGACGCAGGCAAGGACCTATAGTCAGTCACACCCGGAATGTGTCACTGAAAAGCAGACATTAACTAAGGCGATTTCTAGGCTAGTGACAAAGTCTTTGCACTATAACCAACCCACAAACCTCTGTGTGTGTGCACACACACACAGAAATATGAAAAATCAAGGCAACAAAATCCTTCCAAAAACTCCCAGCCCCCTCAAGGCTAATCCATAGGGCGTCAAGGGGTAAAGATCTAAAGCTATACAGCTGAATTATTCAAAATGATGAAAGATAAAAAATTTACATGGTGATTAGCTACCTCAAATAGGGTCTAACTAAACAACAATGGACTTAATAAAATAGTAACAAGCTTACAAAAGACACTAATATTATAAAGCTAGATGAACTAAACAAAATAATGCAAAATATGAATAAGCAGTTTAGCAAAGAGTTAGTGTCCACAAAAAGTTACCAGACAGAAATCTAGGAGATCAAAAATTCTTTTGAAAGTATTGGCAGGAGCCAGGGCAATACCTCGGTGGCATAAGTGTCTGTCTGGCAACCTCAAGGTCTCAAGTTCAATCCTAGTACCAGAAGGGGGAAGAAAAAAAGACAAAAGAAAGAAAGTATTAACAGAAGTGGCCAAATGTAAAGACAGAGTGTTAGAAGATAAGTTGATGTCAGTGCCCAGTTACTCAGAGATACATTGAAAACAGATCCAATACCTTCCAGACAACACAAAGAAGACTAAGGTTAATCGGAATTAGTGAAAAATCAGCACAGGACAAATAGAATAAAAACCTTTTTACAGAAATATGATAAAAATGTTCCAAATATGGTAAAACTTTAGCATACAAATAAATGAGGCATATAGAGCCACAGATGGCCACAATCAAAAGTGAACTCCATGGCTCATAATAGTCAAAAGCCGAGAAGTTCAACACAAGGACAGAATCTTAAAAGCTTCTACAGAAAATCAGCAAATCCCCTACAAAAGTAAATCCATGAGAATTTCAACAGATTCTCAGCACAAACCTAAAGCCCAGAAGAGCTCGGAGTGAACTGCTTCAAGCCACACAGGAAACAACTTTCAACCCCATCTGACATACCTGGCAATGCCACCCTTCAACACTGACGGGGAAATAAGGTCTTTCTAAGTGAGTACCTTCAGATACTCATGATCACTAAACCAGCACTCCAAAAAATGCTCAACACTATATTAAAAAGAGACAATGATGCTAACAAATATCAAAAAGTCATAGAATGAATACACCAGGCAGGGTGAGCAGTTCAACAGGAGGGGGGAAATCAGCAAGGGGGAATAATGCAAAAACAGGAATAAGTCAATGCCCTTCAGTAATAGCTCTCAATGAGAATGGTCTCAATTCCTAATAAAAAGACACAGCATGGCAGAACACATCAAGAAACAAAACCCTTGGGGCTGGTGAGATGGCTCAGTGGTCTAAAGCACCTACTTAGAACAAGCTTAGCA
>NDGM011238160.1:0-12390 GCA_002564305.1 Octomys mimax | reverse complement strand
AGCACTTCCCTGGCAAGTGCAAGGGCCTGAGTTCAATCCTTGGTTCCGGAAAAAAAAAAAAAAAAAAAAAAAGTCCTCTGGTTAAAATATTAGTCCCTTTTGGTTGTCATCTAAATACTTTTGCTACTTGGTAGAACACAAATAGAGCACACAGTTTGGCATGATTTGTAATCTTGTCTGGGCAACATGAATGACATTAGTATTCTAGATTAGTCTAAAGAGACATTGTCAGGACTGAAGAGATTCTATAGTGCCTGCTCACAACTGTAGCTAATAGTTGTAGTCTTTAGCTGTACCTATCATAGGATTAACCAAAACTTACAAGGAAAATGTTCTTAGGGCATATCATGAAAATGTAGAGAAATTAGGTAGAGAATATATTATTGATCAATTCATTTAATGAGGTGATATTTGTGACAAAAAGCTTTTTTTTTGTATATTTCAGGGAAGAGTCTACAGAATGTTCAGAGGCGCACTATTAGATTGGACTCAATAGTGATCCACCTGTTTACAGCCTCCCAAGAGCTGGGATTGCAGGCATGCCTCACCAGCTGCCATGCCCAGTCTCAATTGCCTTCCCAGTGTGCCCCTGGGGCCCAGGACAGCACTGCAGACAGGGGGATTGAATCCCTGTTCCATGCGCCTGCTTACAGGCACTTTAATCCGCTGAGCTATTTGGCCGGCCCTCATGACAAAAATCTTATCGGAAGAATAAATTAAATTTTACGACAAAGTTATTTAGCTTTATGTACCTTGAGAAAAGAATATCAGACTGCTACTTGCATTTTGCACTTTCCCCCTATACCATAGCTAATTTAAATTGGACTTACCTTTTTCTCCCTAATCATTCTTAACTGGAATTAGCATTTTGTAAATATTACCTCATGTACAGCTTCTAATTGTTGCTGTTTCTTTTCCACTTCTTTTTTTCTGTGTACCTTTGTTAAGAGAGCCCTTATTCCTTTAGAAGGTGTTGGAACATTTATAGAATGTAGTCTACTTCAGATAGAAACATGCATCATGTGGAATGGTCTGATTGGAAAGGGAACAAATGGGTTCTAGATCTGGACTCCTAGACTAGAAGATTGAAAACAGTTCTGATGCCAGCCATCACTATGACACCAGATGAGTTGACTTCTTTGAGTTTCATTTTTCTCATCATATAATGAAGGTACTGGACAATATTATTTCTCCTTGTCCTCCTCTTGCTCCTCCTCCTCCTCCTTCTCCTTTTTGTACCTTTTCCTCCTCCTTCCCTCTCCCCCTCCCCTTCTTCCTCCTCCCCCCTTCTCACTACTCCTCTTCCTCCTCCTCCTTCTCCTTTTTGTACCAGGGATCAAATTGAGTACTTTGTGCTTGCCAGGCAGGTGCTTATGCCTGTGAGCTATGTCCCCAGCCTCTGGGCAAGATTATTTCTAAGAGTACTGAAAGTTCTAAAAATATTCTCTTTTTACATTAGGAGCTAGGGAATTCTGTGTTGCAAAATTGGGCCAAGAAGGACTCTTTCCATAGCGTTGGCTGAGTACCATCATTGCCTGTTGTTTATTATCTGTAAGATGTGCATTTCACAGGTATTTTTCATTGATTAGTTAATGTTCATAAAATGCTTTGAAGATCTTTCATGTACATTGTCCTCAATCTTGTTGGAGGTGATGGTCCCTAACAGAAACCACATTTCTGTGAATGAAATCAGTGTTTTCTGTGATGTAACTGAGGGCTTTTGACATTTACCAGTCTCAATATTGAAATAGACACAGAGCCATGTAAAATTATAATTAAAATATGTATTTAATAGTCTTCTCCCTTTCTTTCTGAAGATGTAAACATTTTTAGTTCTGGAGTGTAATGCTAATTATAGTTACCCTGTATAGTTACTAATAGAGACTTTGCCAGGGTAGAAAAATCTGATTAGCTTGGATACTGCTAATTTGTAATTGGGGTGATTTTACCTGGCTGAAGTTTATCTCTAAAAGATGTATGGGGAATGGTGTTATTAAGCAAATTGAAAGTATAAAATATAATTCATGAGCTATATTTCTACTTAAGGGAATTATTTTTAAAGCCTCTGGCATAATAGTTATTTGCTCATGAGAGATAATTACCAATGACTTAGTACTTTATTAAAGCAAAAGTAAGAACTGAATATAAATAAATGTTTGCCATCAGTTACAATGCTTTTGGGTTTTTAAGGATGCTGAGTATAGAGAGGAGGAAAGCAATCTTATTTTCTTTTCACTTTAAACAAACATTAGAATTATTGTAGTGCCACAAAACAAGAATTAAAGTCTAAGCCTATGAGAAATCTAGGCTGAACTTTAATGATTTTGGTTTGCTATTTTGGGAGCCTCATGAGACTAGACCAAAAATAGTTGGGCTTTTTTCAATCAGTGGATTGTCCACAGCATAATAATAATGTAAGAATCTTGAAATAGTAGGGTTTTCAGCCGCCCATGTGAGGGTAACTTTCATAGAATTTTGGAAAGCACCATTTTCTGCTAAGAAATTTTAAGAAATCTCCATAGACAAACTAGAAGTATTTCCTTGACATAATTTTGCATAGACTTTGGGGTCCTTTCTCAGGAGGTAAAGTCATATTTGCCACTACTGCTTTGTACAATTTTTATCAGCTTGGCCGTGGTGGAATCTCCTTTCAGGATGTCTCTTTACCACCTGAAGCTAATATTTAGCTGTCTTAAATTCTGTATTTTTAAGTGCTTTAGAGTTTGAAAAATTTTTTGAAACTCAATCTGGAAGGAGACGTTCCAAACTTGATACATATATATGTGTATGTCTGTGTATAGAGGTGTGTGTATGTTTATGTTTGTATTTATATATGTAATTTTCCTTTTTTGAGTTTCAGTCAATTTGGCAATGCTGATTGTACCTGAAACTTTTTGCTTTGTGATATAAAATCTTCTAATGTAAAATACTGACTATAGTATATTCTTATTAGTGGTACTGTTTAAACCTTTTAAATATACAGTATATTTTCATGGCTATGAAAGTATTGATGAATACTCCTTTCCCTGATTCTTTTCAAGATGTCTCTGAGACAGTTTTGTGTGTGGGTAATAAAAGCAGTGGGAAATATTTAAGTTTTCTGGCTGGGCTTGTGTGTGTGTGTGTGTGTGTGTGTACGTGCACCTGCACATTCAGGGTGTTTATGTATGATAGGCTAAAGGAAAATTATATGTGAACTAATGATGCCTGGTTTCAGCTTAATATTTATAAAGCTTGTGATTATTGGTCAGAATTTCACAGTATGTTTCCTTTTTCCACTTACGTATATGTATATGCTGCATATATGTTTGTGTTCAGTAGGGAAATATGAGTTTGTATTGATCTTTGTTCTAAAAGAAAGTTACTTATGATTTTTTTAGTGTTTCTATGCTGTATTTCTGGTAGGTTAAATACTGTGGTTTGAAAATTTTGACATGTTCTGTGATTTCAAAACACAAGTGCTAAGTCTTTCTAAGGGACTAAATCTCAACCATTACAAATATATTTAGAAGCTCGCCATTTCAGCTTATTGTTTGTGTAGAGAAATAAAAGTAAGTATGAGTTATTTGTCACAAAAATGATTTTTTCTAAAGGTAGTGACTTTAGTGTTACTGATGATCTGCCTTTACTAAGCTTCCTTTCATGGGGGTTGATATAATTGTTTTCCAGTAGACATAGAATGGTTCTATGAAAGTATATATTTAGTGGTGGTGACTTGCCTGTGTCACAAGAGAAATTCTTAAAGTCATAAATAAAGAGTTCAACATAATAACAATTTAACCTAAATTCAGTTTTTTTAGTACAGTATAGAAAATTTGTGTATTTGTTTAGATGCTTTAAACAGAAACTTAAGACACCCACTCACTTTGGGGACATTTACAATGCTATTTTCTAGCAGAATTTTAAAGCAATGTAGATGAACCCTTTATTTGCCATGACTTTCACGAAATACCTCCAGCTGCCTTTGACAGCAGCTTCAGTTTTTGGACCTCTTTGACAATCGCTAATCCCGAGAGGTTACAGGACGGCTGCTGAGCTTTGGAGTGGTCCCTGCTGGACACCTGCTTGGCCAGCAGTGTTGGTCTCTCTTCTAGACAATTTGTGAGCTGTTCAGGGGCGGGGAGGGGGAGGAGGCCGGGGGTTGAGTGGGAGGGGAAAGGGGAGAGAAAAAGGGAGGGCAGTATTGAATTAGATTGTTGATAGCGTCCCTCTGAGGACTGCTATTAAGAGCGTGCTATTCTGTACTTCTCTGCTGCAGAAGACAGAGTGATATTCGTGTTACCACAGCGTGTTGCAAATGTATGAGATTTTGCTCATTCTGGCTTGGAAATAAAAATAGGGAGAGGAGAGCTACTTGAATCAGAAGCTACTAGAAGAGCGTGCAGAGTTCTGCAGCAGTTTATATTTGTTCTTACATTTTTCTTTCTTCTGACTGGAAAACAGAGGGACTGGCATTTTTAAACGGGCTTTTCCCATAATGGCATGCTTGTATTGTGAGGCCAGAGCTTGCACAGGAGGAAAGCAGACTGCTGAATTTAGTCACTGATCTCTATTAGCTGTGGCCTAAGGCTATGCTGAGGTTTATATCCCATTTGTATTGTTGCAGCTCAAAAGAAGAATGTTCAGAGGATGACAAGTGTATTCTGAGTAGGTATGTTGTTTCATTTTCGTATGAAACCCATCTATTTTTTTCTGCTACTATTGGTTAGAAATCAGGTTAATAGGTGTAGAATATAGTAGTGCTGCAGTATCCCTGCTAAGGTAAAACAATGGTATTGCAAGCTTATAAAAAACCTTCCTGCTTTTATCAAATAAAGCTGCATTGTGTGATATACACAGTGCAGACACACACACACACACACACACACACACACACTGCAGTCAGTGCTTTCCTAACGAGGTGGCACTATTGTTGAGTTGGAATGCTAGAATCATCATACTGCTTTAGGGGACAGGACAGTTTAAAGGAGGTACCTGGCAGTCCTATTTTGCAGATTGGAAGCATTGGTTTAAAGGCACTGGCAGAACCATTCGATTATTCTCCGCGGCAGCCACTGCCGTGTCAGTACAGTGTGGAATGGAAGTCCTGGTTGGTAGTCTGTTATGGAAACGCTGTTTACTGTTATTGTAGTACCGTGGTGACAACATGCCATTGAAATGGAAAACGAGCTCTCCTGCTATCTGGAAATTCCCAGTTCCTGTGCTTAAAACATCCAGGTCAACTCCACTTTCTCCAGCATACATGTAAGTGAGAGAAAATAGGATCTTAAAGTGGGATTTCATTCATGGCTCTACTTTGTAGCAAAATGGGGGGGCCAAGCAGCGACATCCTCAAAGCCGTAAGATTAAAAAACGCAAGTTGGCTTACACTTAAAGACATTGGCATGCCCACATTTACCATTGTTTTTTTTTCCTAGAGTTTGTGTTCACTTAAAGTGGTTAATGCTAATCTGATTATTGATATGAAAGCACAACGGTAAAACTGAGTGATTGCAGAAGTAAACTTGAATGTTTAACAGGGATTTTAAATTTTTGTATATCTGAAACTCTTATGATATTTTGCGTAATGGCTTAAAATATGCTGATGATTGATGATGGTGTGTTAAATATGGAAATACCTTCTATATTATTTTTTGATGAATTTGAAGCATTCAGAGTTAACATATTGATCAGGAAATGAGTCCTTTAATCAAGATTTTTATACTTTAGTGTGTATCAATATTAATGTTTGATATTGCATCTTTCTCAGTTTTATTTAAATTCAAAAGTAAATTTGAATTTGTGCAAATTATACTTCTGTAAGCAGTTATTACAGAGAGAAAATTGGAAAGAGTATTCTAAAATGACTGTTTTAGAAATGTATTTTAAGAAAATATATACTGCATTACATTAGGAAGACTAGATATTTTTGAGAATTTTAAAAAGTCTTTAAAAGTCATAATGTGTACCTTTAAAAGCAAAATTCAGGAAATATAAGAAAATATTACTTTAAAGTATTGTTCCTGATCCTTTTCTTTTGGTGGAAGCAATGAAAGAAAGCTTGATCTTTTTCTAAAAGAAAATTACTACAAAAAACTTTTGAGTGAGAAGTATGATTTTATTATTTTAAAAATATCTAAAATTTTTTTCAGTAGAAAAAAATGTGTGAATTATTGCTTCTTTAAATTGTGTGTTTAGAACTCTGCTGAGTTGGCATTTTTAACGGTTTTATTTTATGTGATATTCAGATACACAATGCTATCTGTTTCTTTGAAAGGCTTTCAGCTGCTGAGGAACTGTGGTTATTCTTGCAGCCCCAAACAAGTGATTCCCTAGAAAGCACTGAAAAGTGAAAACATTTCACAATCATTTTTAGATAGCATTTTTATGTTTCATCCTTTTTATATTTCTGTTATTTTATTGGTTTGTGTGTTAAACTCTCTTCTGCAGTAAAAAAAAAAATTAAGGCATATTTTTGAAAAAAATCATTTGCTACTGTATTTGTTTTTTCATTTAAAGCTGTCCTTGTCAAAAGCACAAATAACTAAGGTGCCAAGTTAGTGAGACTCTTTCAAATTATCTGACAAAATAGGATGCGCTTGCTGACCATATGAATTTTAGCTATTTAGAAATGACCAAGATTTATCAAAAGCAACTTTATCATAAAGAAACAAAGCCCAACTAAAACTAATCGATTACAATTAATAATGATTAGTAATGTTTCTGGTGTCCTATACTTCTTTGTCCGATGGTTCAAATTGCATCTCCTATTGCAGCTGATTTGTTAATTTTTAGGTATGGTTAAACATATGCCTGTATTTTATCAATTCATACTGGCTGCAAGCTTAGATATAACTTAACAAAGACTTTATTTTTTAAACAAAGACTTTAAATGAATCATTTTGTTGCTTTTAGTTATTCACTTCTTTGTCCTGATAATGTATGTGTGAACTGATTTATAAGCAGAACGTCGAAAATATTAGATCTTTCTAATGTTGAATATAGACTGATGGTAGTACAGAGAATATGGAGTGAAAAAATATGTTTTACAGCTAATAGTAGGCTAGACTAGTTTGACTTGTAGCAGTCTATACTATTATTGATCTTAACTTATTTTTCTTTATAAATATATTAATACTCAGAGTAAAAAATGTTAAATATATTAGTAGACTTGCTAGGGGAAGTTTAAATCAGGTTTTGAAATATATTGTTTAGTTTAGGCTTGTTTTAGATCATAGTTCATTGTCTAGCTTGACCAGAGATAAAACATCACATTTAGCATGTTATTCTAATCAGTAATTATTTATATTCTGGAACCCTTCTACATATAAAATGATACATAAGCTTAATATAAAATTTTATTCAAAAATTATGAAAACTCAGATTACCGGGTCAACTAACATACTTGCTTTCACAATTGTTTGGCTAGCAAACAGGTTATATCTTTTTTTTCTACACTGCGTCGAAATGGAATCATTTATGACTGCTTGATAAACTTCAGTCTATTAGAAATTTACCTATAAAATCCTGTGTGATCATTTAAAGTAAATTTGGAATATATAATTTTTCACAGTTGATATAAAATCATTTAGTATGCATATTTGTGTGATATTTTTAGTTTTGGATGTTGTATTGTTATTTATTGTGATCAAATACATGCTACGTGGTTTTCATTGAAGACTTGGGTGCTTTCTCAAAGACTGAAATTTCATTATAAAATATCCTCAATTTTAGTAAAAATGTATCATAGGAGTTGAACATGTATGAAAAACCTACATTTTTCTTGCGCAGCTGTCTCTTTTCATTGATGTTATAGATAGCCAGTTGTGCTACATAGGTGTATGCTACAATACAGAACACTTTATTTACTATAAATATTGAAAAAAACTATTTCATTTTAATTTTATCCTCATGGGACTAAAAATCCAAGTTTGTTTGTCTTTGTTTTAGATATAGAATGACAGTTGAAATGCCTCAATGTTATTAAGACTTCTTGATGTTAGAAGGTATTTATGGCACTATTTAGTGAAATTCTATTTATAAAGCATAAATTATCTTTTAAATTGTGTTGTAATATAATGTGGGAAAGGTGGAGTATCTTAAAAGATAGAAGATTAAGGACAATAATAGTGGCCCTTGGAAAGATTGATGGCAAAATATGTGGCTTTGCTGGGTGCATGTAGTCCTCCTTCAGCTTCCGGTTTGAGCACTTGCATGATGGTGAGCCGACCATGTGGTTTCTGAAAGGATTGTCGTGATTGAAATGAGCCTTGATGACATGTGTTTGTGTTAAAGTGCATTCAACAGAAGGTTGAAGTTCAGCCTCAGCCTGATGACAAATCTCTTGGTCTGTGTAAACTGTGTTAGTAAAGACTCTGCTCTTGACAGGTGCAAACTGCAAACCCTATAAATTAGCCTGTCATTTTGCCTAAGTTAATAATGTTGAAAGGGCAATCACATGTAAGTGGTTTGCTAGTGCTTTGCTATTCATTGTTTTAAAACAGCAAATGGTTCCTTAGGGCCAGTGTTTAGCGTTAATGTATTGTTGGATTCTGAGGAAACCCTGGAATAGACAGGACTAGCACTAGCAATCCTTTTATCTTTTCTTCAAAGCAGCAAGTTTTGACAAAAAGAGTATGGAACAAAGGAGAAAAACAATTAGATATGAATTAACCAATGCACTATAGTTGAACTCAAGCATTGACATATACTGTGCTATGTTTTCCTTAGAATTTGACCTTTCTCAAACTAAATGATGGTGAATGTTAGAGAAGTAGACTTGTCTTCCTTTAGCCTTGGCATTTGTGTTTAATTATGTTCCTATTTATAATTATTTTAACATGTAAATATATTTATAGAAAATGGCAAATAGCATAGTATTTTGTAGAAATTTCTTTTGGGTATTTCATCAATAAAATATGGTCCCTAGACTTGCCAAGAAAAGATTGTGCATACTGTATAAATTTGGCCTGTTTGGGGTAATTCAAAAGATAGACATAATAACATGTTTTCTAATTTTGCATTTTCTCTCCTCTAGGACTATGTTTTTTCCAGTTTGTTAATTCAAAACTTATAGCTTGAAAATTTTTCTTGTATAGAAATACTTCTTAAATTGATAATGTCAAATAAGAAAAGAATATCTGTCATTTTGTAATTACCACTTACATAAACGTTTACTTGTATGTCTGCTTAATTTTTATGCATGTATATGATGTAAACAAATTATGTCAATGTATAGCACAGCACAGCTAATGCTTAAGAGTAATTTTGCAGTAGTCTGTAACTTTTGAGGCATGTTCTTTGGGAATTTACATGTCTGAACTTGCAGAAGGGATTGCTTGTCATTTATTAATGGATAACTCATTGCACCAAAAGTGACCTTATCAGACATTTAGAGATTTCACACCTCCTTTAATTAATTCAGGAATGCCTTCTGTGCAACTTTTCAAAGGTAGCAAGTTATGTCATCCTTGAACACTGTCAGTGATGAAAGCCTACTCTCACCAAGGCAGCACCTTTCATTCATGGACAGCTCTTCTTTATGTCAAGCAAAATCAGCTCATCCTGTCTTTGATTTCCTGATCCTGGAATAGAATCAGGAAAAAAGATAAAAGGATTGGTATTGCTAGTCCTGTCTATTCCAGGGTGTGGCCTTATGAAGCTGTAGAGCAAAAATTTATATTCTTTAGTGTGGTCAGGCTAGAGAATCTCAGGTGTCGTTTCCAGGTCCCTCATACTCCTTGTTGTCCTCACCTAAATCATTTTTCCATGGTAATCTTTTGTATGAGATACTACACCAGAATGTTATCCTCTATACATGATCCTACAAGAAGACACCTCTTTTTTTAAAGAGATGTTTCCTTCTCTAAAATAGCCTGTAATTATCTTATTTTTAATTATAAGATTCATATTAACCCCTTGGGAGCATAGACCTTGCAAAATTTCCTTTTGGGAGGTTTATGATTGGATTCCTTGCTCTTTATTTTAGCTGCTTAAGATTTTTTAATGAGAGGAATCCTGGAAATGTGTAAATAATGTTAAAATGTTGTTGTCAAGCTTATCGTGTATTTTTAATCACTTTTTGAGACCATTTAATATAATTGAAAAATACTTCACACAAGACACATAAGACAGTGTTCCTGTTATTTTCTGATATTTTAAGGAAATTACCTGTCAATTTTTCTAGATTTAATTTTTATACATGTCAGTGTTGTTTACAACCACATGTTCCAAAGTACTCACTTTATTCAGAGGGAAAAGACGTGGAGTTGCAAATTTCCACATTGGGATAGCAAACCTAGTTAATAAAAGTTTCACACACTCAACTTGACAACTAGAATATTTCAATGAAACCTATGTAGAGATAAAATTAGGGAAGAGAAAGGGATGAGGAAGAAGTGAAAGATAGGCAAATAGTTTTTGTTAGTAACTTTATTTCAGTTAAAGAGCTCAATACCTGATATTTTAAATTGAAATGACAGCCATACTGTGATACTTTATTTCTTTGAGACCATGAGATTGAAGTGGTAAGAACATGATATTCTAAGGGAATGTACCCATAAAGAAGTTTCTGAGCAATTCTTTTTTGAAAGTGCTGAGCTCTTTCAATCACTTTTAAGTTAAAAATGTCACAAGTCAAAAATGAATTTAATACACCTAACCTATTCAGCATTCCAGCTTACCAGTGTGTCTACCTTTATGATAGAGTGGCTGCCTGGAAGGTGCAGCTTGCCATTGTTGCTTAGCATCATGAGAAATTAGCATGCTGCCGACATGTGACTGGACTGGGAAAAGGTCAAATTCAGAATTTGAAGTATGTTTTTTACTGAATGAACATTGCTTTCATAGCACTGTAAAGTTCAAACCTTGTAAGTTGAACTAGCATAATTTGGGGAGTGTCCATATATTAACTGTATAGCATTCAGCAGTTACTATAATTTTCCTGGCATTAATTATGCTAAGTATTAGGAATATGGTCCTTATAGTCTTTGAAGATGACTAATATTCATCTTTTATACAGTCATTATTCATAAACAGTTAAATTACTTAACATTTTACTGCTGTGAAAATTCTGAACCATAACAAACAGGTTAAATAAAACTTTTGTTCCTTATACTTTCAGTATTGACTGTGAATTTAAGGGCAGTCAAAACACTATAGAAAGTAATATGTCTGAACTAAATAAGGTGACATGAATTTCAGAAAGTTACTAGATTTTAAAGTGCATATTGTGCAACATGGAAAATGAAACAATTTACACAGAATCGTATAGTATCATTTTAAGCAAGAGAAATGGAGTCTCATTTGTCATGTTGGATAGGGAATAATTTATTGTTTAGATGATTTATATCATATCAGGGTGTATATATTGCCATCCAACTGGCAATAATCTGATTCCAGAATATAAGGTGGAATTATACTGTTTCCAATTATATTAAAATATTTTTACTGCTATAACTTACAGCAATGACAATATCATTCTTTTAATGTATTTTTTTACATATTTATATTATGCTACGGCAAGAGTTTACTCAACTTCTTTTAATGCGGCTTGATGGAGAAATGAAATAACATCCTTAAATATGAAACATATAAGTAAATACCTTTAAATTTTAGTTTATTATGTATGTGAGAGTCTCTAAATTTCATGAGTCATGTTTACTCCAAAGTTTTTCTTGTAAAATATTTCTGCTGAAATTGCTTCTTCTTTATTATAATTGTTTTATTTTGAAGTGTAAAATCAAGAGCAAAAAAACCAAAAACAACTACAGAAACAGGGTAACGTATAACAATACATATGTTACAGATTTTCAAAAAAAGAATAGCTGATTAACAATTATTTATTTATTTGCAGAACTGGGGATTGAACTCAGACCCTTGCGCTTGCTGGGGAAGCACTTATTCCACTGAGCCATCTTCCTGGCCCTTTGATTAACAATTATTGATATTTTATCTATTTTTATCATCAAATCTGTTGCTCAGATTATCAGATATAGTTATGTAAAGTGGGACATATGATTGAATATTACCACATGCTTTCAAGAAAACTTAATTTTTTTGTCTCATTTTATTTTATAACCCTTTAAAAATTTACTTTAAAGAAAGTTTAGTAATAATGAATATGATATTAGAAATGGTACACGTCTAGAAGACCAAGATGACAGGTATTTCAAGCATGGTTTTGGTATTACACATTGCTGTTCTCAATGTAGTTGCTTAGTTCACAGATATCAGCATAGAGAGTTAGTCAAGGTGAAAATTGAAGTTTAGCATATAATACAACTTCCCAAGTGCTGATATAAAAGGGCTAAGTTCTTTTCCTGATGTATATGTTCTCTATACTTACATTTAAGAATACAAGGCTTCAGAGAATTTAACTTGTTCAACATAATAAATTAGTAAATGAAATTA
>NDGM011238154.1:3582-23611 GCA_002564305.1 Octomys mimax | reverse complement strand
TGCCTGGCAAGTGCAAGGGCCTGAGTTCAATCCCTGGTTCCAAAAAAAAAAAAAAAAAAAAAATTGAATGACAATGGAATACCCATCTGACACCTTGTGAATTTTCTGTGTTGTCCCTTAAGAAAAAAATCAATTGCATACACTGAATATTCTTCAAACACACTCAGAGATTTATGGCTCAGATTCATCTTTATTTACCTATCTAATCAAGTCTCAAAGCATTACTAATTACCTAATTTGTCTTTCTGCTCTTTTTCCCTTTTTCTTTTTATATTTTTCTAGTATACCTCTTCCTGTTTACTTCTCCCCTTCTCTATCCACTTCATTTTGACCTCTATTTATCCCTCTTATAAGTTTGACCCTTGGTTGACTTACAATTCAGCAGTGGTAAAAGTAAACAGTTCAAATTTGTTGAGCATTTAAAATATGTCACATTATACTACTTCCTCTCTTCTGTCTTTTCCTTTCCTTTCCTCCCACACAGAATACTTTGTTTTATAGTTTGAACTGCAAACGTATATTTATCTCTTTTCATAATGTATTACCCTTTCAGCAGAGCCATGAACACAAGTCATGGGAATGTTCTCTCATTCTCTCTCTGTTCCCATGTTCAAGATGTAGGGGGAGAAACCCTGTTGGAGCAAAGGGTAGATGTGTGCACCATTCAAGTACTTCATCTCAGGAGTTAGATCTAACAAAGTTGCTTCATATATTGTTTTATTTCATCATAGATATTTTGTGACCAAGAAAGGAAGAAAGGGCTCATTCCATTCCTTCATCCTGCAATGGCTGTCCAAACAGCTTTGGGCTTTAGGGGTTAGGGATTACTCATGCTGGGAGTTCTCTGACTGTGTGTTGAACCTTGTTGGGCCTGTAAGAGGTTGAGAATTTGTTGGTGGAGGAAGTAGATGGGAGAGCCTTTCCTCTGTGTCATGTGCACAGACATGAGTATTTTCAGTCTTTAATACCAGGCATCGTACCTTAGTACCACACTGGTGTGAAAACTACAGAAGTAAAAAATATTCTGTTTTTTTCTCAGAGCCCGTCCTTAGTATTTATCTCATGACTGACATTTTTATGAAATAGCATCCTCAGGAAATATACTGAAATCTCTTCAGTGTAAATATGAACTATGGGACTAATGAGAGGTTTTAGTTTTATCAAAAGCTTCAAAAACTCAATCAGAGGAGATAATATTGTCAACAATTTTTGGGAAATGGTAAAATTAAGTGGATTTAAGAAGTTGAATTTTCTCTGCTATTATCTGAGTGTGAGCCACGTTTCTATAAAATGTTTATCTTAGCTGTCAGGATGGGACATAAGCCTGACTCCAGGAATTCATATTCCAGGCAGAAACATAAATTCACCTCTAAGGAGTCAGAAAGTGGAAGGAAGCTGAAATGAAGATGTTCTGAATGAAATGAACATGAAACCGAAGGGATGCCTCTTAATACAGTCTTGCTCAGAATAAACTGTGCCATAATTGATCCCTTTGGAGACTAGAAGAGTACTGACTTGGGAGGGGAGGAGTAGGAGGAAGGGTATAACATGAATGACATCAAGAGTTTTCCATCTATTACCTTTAGCCAATGAAGCCTATGTAGATGAGGTAACCAAACTTTTCTATAAAGACATATTGCCATTAATCCCCCTCAAGCACCCCCTTCACATTGAACATGATTGTCTCATCATTCTTGTCACTTTGGGGGGCAGCTCTGGAATCTTTCTTTTGTAAGTGTTCTTGACAAGAAATGATTGGACTTATAACAAATGCTGCTGTTGAGTGTCATTCAACGAAAAGGCAGGCCTGGAAGAACATTCCAGGGGGTAACAGTACACTCACTAGATCTGGCACTGTACCATTTTGGGCTCTTCATCAAGGTAAAAATGAGAACAAAGGGTTTGAATCAATTCAGTATACTGAAGTATCCAGGAGTGCAACTAAAGATACTCATAAAAGGGAACTCCCAGAACTGCTTCAGAAAGTGGCAAGAATGATGGGATGAGTGTGTTTGGAGCAGCTCAGGGTACTACAAAGGAAATTATTGGCAACGTGTCTTCTATTGCAATAATTTTCTTAAAATTAACTATTCACTATAGATTTTGATCATACTTCATAGTTGTATGAAAAAAAAATCAGTGAAGCCACATTGCTACCACGGGGTTGAAGCAGGACATGAATGCACATCTCTCACATGTGTTTGTTCCACTACAGTGTTTATCTTGTTGCTTCACTGAAATGGAGGCACTTAAAATTTCTTCCTTAAGCATCTGGAGTTACTATATCCCTGAAGCAGGGAATTTTCTTCTTCTAGTTGAAGGTCACAATAGTTGTTCCCTGTTTGTTTCACCTGTAGACGTGACCCAATACCAGGCTTTCCCATTAGTGATAAATGTTTAAGCTAGATTATGTCTTGCCTAATCTTGCTAACACACATGAGCTTGAACTTTCAAGTGTTTTTCTGTATTTATACATCTAATGATTTACTCTTCCACAGAATTTTCATATAGTTGAGAGGCATTCTTATGGGGGAAGGAGGATTTTAAATTTAGTTGTTGTTTTACGTACTTTGTTTCATCAAAAATAATTCACTAGTGGAAATGACTGTCCTAGTCACATTCTGCAGAAACTGCTGCCTAAGTAGATCTCTACTTGCAATCACTGGTGAGTTTCTATTCTTAAAATATGGCTCATCTTCATTTTGGTTCACTCTGATTCATGATGTAACACCTCACATGAAGAAGTGTGGCTGTTTGCTGGAATGTGTGCCCACCTCTATTTGTATCATCATTACTCAGTAATGATGCCCTGCCACTTAAAATGGGATTTTTCATGAATGCTTCATATACCTGAATTACCCACTTGCAAAAATTTTATTTTCTCTAGACCCATAGTCAAAATGCATGATGCATAAGTGACGCAGGAGAATTCCCCACTTGCTTGATTTCATTTTTGCCTTTGCCCCATTTTGCCTATGATTATAGATGGTAGAAGATTTAAATGACCACTTCTCCATTTTTTTTTGATAATTATCTACTTCCTTGTGCAGAAAGAGGTTGATCAAGATGTCAGCATTTTCTCCTCTTCAGATCATGAGAATGATCCCAGGGTCTGGGAGTTAATTTTCAAGGTTGCAAAAACAAGAGCTGCTTAGATGTGTTTACAGCATCCATGGCCTTGGACTTCTTGTCACATCTGTGTCTGGAGCTGTGGAAGCGTTAATATTAAAAACAGGGTGTGATCTGTCAGCCTGTGCCATGATGAACTGCAGCCAGAGGAACTGACAAGCGCTCTAAAAGCTGAATTTCAAGGAAAAACTCCAGTGGCTATTTTAGCTGCCCAACACCAGCATTTGGACCAAGCTGGTCATTTAATCCTCTATTTAGAGTGTCTTTTTGTGTTTTGATAATGTTTCTCTGAGGAAATCATTTTTATCAATTTTTTTTTCCAGAATAGACTTTTTTTTTCACTTCAAATTCACAGATTGGCAGAATAGAGTTAGGGGAACACTTTGTAGCATTCTCTTTCTTTTTGGGCATGAGAATTGAGCTTGCTTGTGTCTACTGCCTTTATATAGATGTACAACACACATATTAAGTATTCCAATAAATGTTTTCAAGAGGATTCTTTGAAATCTAATTTCCTACAATATATACAGGACAACACTTTTGTGTTAGTCTCTGGGGTTTTTTTCAAAAATATAACTTGATTTCCAATGTTCATTGTGGAGGACCACCTGGGTGACTGTCCTCAAAAGAAGAGCAATTGTCTCCATTTTGGCTGAGCCTGACCCTATTTCCATGTATTAATATGTACAGAGCTGGCTAAGACTTTTTCCTTATCCCTGCAACTGGCTTTAAGCAATGCATAGCTGTCTAGCCAAGGTGTTGGTGGTAGATTTTGAAGACGACAGGCATGTTTCCCTAGAACGGCCACCTGCTGTTCCCTTCCTTGTGTGAGCTTTGAGACAGGATGAGATCGATGAAGAGCCAATGCTTCACGCTGTCTTCTGGGATTGAGTCTCTAGACAGAGGCTATGACTTCCTGGGACTTAAAAGATTACACATCAGAGGTGAAGCACTGACCCCAAAACATTAGATACTAATTCCATTGTGTTACACAGATTACTCTTCCTGCATATCCTTCTCTGCATATTGCAGAGGTGAATGTAGGCCTCCTACCCAGACCAGCCCAGCTGAATTCGCCTACTTTCTGCCATTCTCACATTTACTCATCCTCAAGCCACTCCTATCTTCATGAATGAATTGAACCTGGTTTTTTAAAATTTTATTTAGTATAAAGTCTATAGGGTTTCACTACACAGATTGAATTTGTAGTGATCCTCCTGTTTTCAGCCTCCCAAGCACTGGGATTAGAGGCGTGTGCCACCAGTCTCAATTGCCATTCTAACCCACGCTGGAGGCGGGGCTGGCACAGCACACCAAGGATCCAATCCCTGAGTCTGCCTAAGCAGGTGCTTTAACCCACTGAGTTATCTGGCCGGCCCTAAAACTTGGATTTGGCCTTGAGTCAAGGCCTTTGTTCTGACTAGCTGTCATCATGGCTGGACCTAGCACCTTAACCTTGGCTCCCCATAATTACCAGTATAACTTAGCGTCATTATTCCCATTGTGGGTTGCATTGGGTGTGGTAGATTGGAATTTACTTGATGGGATTCCAATAATTTATCTAGGGTATTACAAATATAAATTTTCCAGATCAAGACAAGGACCAGAAGTTCATCTCTACTGATTTTTCTGAACTGCACCTAGATTTATGGATTACCTAATTATTTTAATTATTGCCATAGTTCCCTATATCTCACCCCTCCAGCAACATTGGTCCAATTTTCCTTTTTCAACCAGCTTACTTTCTGAGAAATAAATCTGGCCAAAATAGCCCAATGAAATATTCATAAATATCTCTTTTCTCTATGGAATACAATAGGAACATCATAGTCTGGCACAAAAGTCACACATCTTCTGTCCTCTACCTGCCTTTCTTTAATTGTTTTGTATTTTCAAGCTATTATATTTTGGTGGTTCTTAGAAATGTATGTCATTTAGTAAGCCCCCCAAAAAATGAGAAAAAAAGAAAGAAAATGAAAGGGATTGATCATATTTTACGTTCCCTTTTGCTTTGCCACATAGAAAAAAAATCACCCTGTCAAAGTAGTATGAAAGGCATTGCTGTATTGATGGAAGCAGCCAAAAGAAATTGTACATGAGAGCTCTGTAATTGAATAGATATGAAAATTTACTTGCCCATTTTCTCTAAGAGCCTGTGTTTCTGTTGGAATCCTGTTGATGCAAAAGCACAATTTACATGAATATGATTCAACTTTTGTTAGGATAATGTTAGAATTATTACATAAGCATTGTTTTTCTATCAGGTGAAGAAACATTTTAAAACTAGAGAGAAGTTTAGAAATAATTTAGGCTATCTCTTATCTTCCCCAGTGCAGGCTTTAGCAGGAGTAGAAATTAGATTAGGCTAGTAGGAGCTGATAGAGTTGTAAGGAAAAATAAGATCCAGTACTTGATGGGTGGACATAATCTCATAGGGAGTAGAGAATTTTAAGAAGCAAACTTAAGTAGAATAAGTAAATGCACAGACTGAAAAACAGATAATATGTTTTAATTATGGTCAATAAAAATATGTGGGTGAATAGGCAATTACACATCTGGAAATGAAAAACAATATGGTCAGAAATGGGCTTGGGGCCAGAGAATAGAAGATCTAAATGCTGGAATAAAGGGGCTAAATATTCAGCAGGTAATCCACATAATTGGTGAGCCTATACAAGTATAGTTTGAGGTGCTCCTTTTATACCCAGGTAGAGGGAGTGGGTGAGGTATTGGTTATCTAGCTTTGTCCTCAATCCAGTGCTTTCCAAGATAAACTGAAAACTTACAGAGTCTCCATTATTTTTGTTGGTGCAGAATTTCACTGTTGAGAAATGGAATCTACAAATTTAGAATTCTGAATGAACAAGCCTCATAACTAATTGATACAAATTTAAATACCAACTGAGATGATTTGCTTGTATAGCTTTATCAGCAATCTCATCTGTGTTTCCATCCATAAAAATGAGTTAACGGGAGGGGCACATGTGGGAAGTGTGTGAGGTCAGAGGATGACAGCCTACAGGCTTGGCATACTTTATGAAGCTGTTATCAGAAGTTTCCCACCAGGCTTTCTTAGGGAAACAGGAAACTATTCTTGAAAATATGGATACTTTGGAGCAGCAGGTCATTGGTGGGAGGCTAGGAAGTGCATGTCTTTAGGACCTTGACAGCTTTTATTAGTTTTACTATTTGCATTGATCGGGTTTCCTGTTGTAGGAGATAATACTCAACATTTACAAATTAAAGGAGAGGTTTTACTTGGACCATGGCTTGCTTGAGTTCAGTGCATGGTCAGCTAGCTCTGAGACAGAAGCATGGTGCAAGGGTGTGGCTGATAAAAGTCCATGGTGGCTGGGAAGTGTAGGAGAATGGGGCCAAAGAGGAGGGGTCAGGGACCATCGGCAGTGCCAAGGTCATGCCTCCATGGCACATGCAGCGATTCTCAGAACTACTTTCCTAGTCCTTGGGCCATTTCTTAATCCAGTCACATCGATAGCATGATTCATAGTCACATATATTTAATTGCTTAAATTTGTGATGGTCATACTCATTGTGTTGGAAATTTCAGGATAAGTATGAAGAAAGAAATAAAAAATCAGTTGCAACCCAATCATCTAGTGATAATCAACGCTAACATTTGGGCGAATATACAGACAGCACACATTGTACAATGCATTGAATGACCCAATCTGGTACATATACAATGTTTTCTATTATGCTTATCTTTTCTTTAAGATGTATGCAAATATTTTTCTATGTCAACAGGTCTTTCTCAAAGAAATAACTGAATGACAATATGAAGTCAATTTACTTCCCGTCTAGGAACTAAGGGCTAAATGTCTACCAGAATTTTAGTGGTTAGTGAAAATTTTACCATTTTCATAAAGCCACAGCCTGGTACATACCAGATATACTGCTATCAGTGGTGTTGTGACCACCACCACCACCACCACCACCACCACCACCACCACCACCACCAATATTTTGTGTACTCATTTGTTTCCTTAGGATGAGCTTTATGAAGTAGAATTTCTGGGTCAAAATATTGTGAATGAATTCAAGGATGTTGAGGAATATTTGCAAATTATCCTTCAGGAAGTTTTCATAGCTTATGTTCTTTTATTTTCTGTGTGCATCTGAGTCTTAGGAGTTTGGGGAAAGTTACTGAAGGAGTTGAATAATATTCTGTGCCATAGGACTATATTAAGCATCGGGGCTTTTGGCTATAGCTGGATGTAGACTAACACTTCCCTTGATATTTTGGAAGTATTTAAATAGGTCCTTAATAGATGGTAAGTAGTATGCATCTTACCTTTTGATTAAGCATAAAACATTTATTCAAACTCCTCAAGGTATTGGAGAAATCAGCAAAGCATATGAAAATACTTAATCTAGTTGGTAACACATTTATAATGTAAGAGGCATTTCTCATGTGTTTATTAAAGTGGAATCTGATTGTAGAATTCTCAACAATTTAAATGAAATATTCCCATGGAAGGTACCACATGCTGTCATCTGAATTTTGTATGTTTTATTAATTTAGGGAGAAAAATCTTAGGAGCTACAGGCAAAGGACTGTCAAATCTAGCTGAAGCATTTATTTGGTTGAGTCAAAGAATAGGTCCTTCTATGTACAAAATAACCATTGTTAAATCGAGTTTTTAAGTGAATAAAACATTCAAAAGGGCAAGGGCCATTTTTCATGTTGGCAAAAGAATGCAAAGAGCAGGGAAGTTCTACAGAAAATGGACTCTGTGGGGGCTGGGCTCAGCTGAGATGTTGTATGGACTGTTCCATTTGTCAAGAATAGCTCATGACTGTTTGGATGAATTTGTCCACTGACTGAACATCATTGCCATCATCCAGGTTTTGTTCCCATGTAGGATATACCAGGATATCTAGCCACCAGAGAATTGCTTTCCTCCTTTCCTTTGACAACACATGACAACATCATTTCTGGGTGCTGCACTCTCTAGTAGGGAACCTTCATTTTTAAATCCTGGATTTTAAATGTGTATCATGTATCTCACTATAGAGCCAATGAGTGGACTAAATTTTAGTACATGCACCTTGTTGGATTTTGTGGGAAAATATACTCTCATTCTTTTTTAGGGAAAGTGGAGTGATCTGATGCATATAGAATTCTTAGAGCTGCATCCATATATCATCAATACATCAATAATTAGCTATTTTATTTAAAAGTAATAATATCTGCTATTTATGTTGTTATGGTTGCCTCTATTTTTATTGTTATCATATAGTTAGGAAAGCAGAGACAACTTTTTTTCCTACCCTTTTAGAGAATTTCTAACTGATATAAATTCCTGCAGATGACTGAGACCTTCAAAGTTGGAGAGAGGAAAAGAATTTGTTGAACATTGACCTTAGAAATTTTCTGACATTGAGGTCTATAGCTCTCTCTCTCCTCAAAAGAAACTAAAATAATCACCACCACCACCACCACCACCACCACCACCGGTAACAACAATAACAGCAGCCACAGCAGCACTGCATTGACTCAGTGATGCTTCCTTCTCTGGCTATTAGAACCACGGATGATGTTTCTCTAGGTGGTGTGACCAGGCAGCTTGCACAACATCTGTTCCAGTGTGTCTTTCTGAAACTGCAGCCAAGCAGAGTATACTAGGGATCCAATCTTCCCATTTCCCAAGTTTTCCTACTTGATGAGATAAAAGATAGCCCCACCGAAAGAGGCAAGACAGACTGTGTAAGGGCAAATATACTGTTATTTCTTTCTCTTCTTTTAAAATTTTATATACTACACTTATGTATACTATACTTGATCTTAGCCAAAAGGCTAAGAAGCAAGAGTTGATGCCCGGAGGGTTTCTGTGGAATTATCTCTCTGGCAGTGCCTTTTCTTACCCATCTCTTCTCTGTGAGATTTCCATGTGGCTATTTCAGATGATATCATTTCCTTGCACAAAGTGATATTCCATTTTTCAGTGGAAGCAAAAGAATTCTCTTTCTTTCCATTTTTTCAGTGGAAGAGAAAGAATTCAAAATGATAAGAACACAGAGAAGATGGATGAAAAGAAAGAGAAAGGAGAGGCACTTATGATGTTCATCGTCCTAGTTCTAGCCTTAGGTGTTCTGAAGACCATACCCCTCCCTCCCTACATCTCTGACTTCCTGGTTCTTGATGTTTCGACTGTGTAGTACTTCGGCGTCGCTGAGCCCCCAAATCAACTTTCTTTGGATGCTTAAGCTGGACTGAGGTTTCTTTGGAATTCCAACACTGCCCCAAAATGAGTTCTTGCTTCTCATTGTCACCCTCCCATCTGATTTATCCTTGCTGCTACCATTCAGACCTGAGAGAGTAAGCATTCCTCAGGACATGGCATGTGCTTATTCTGCAAGCTTTAGGCCCAAATTTTCATTACAGCATGAGATGTGCACAATTGATTAGTTAGCCCTTGGTGTTGGCAGATTTAAATGCCCTAATTTAAACGGAATATGCTTATGCAAAAGAAAAAGCCACATTGTAATCTAGATTGTCTTTCAAAAGCTCAAAACCTGAACATTCTAGCATAGGATCCTATATGAAAGATGTCCTTCTGGTTTCTGCCAGTTCTCACACTTACTTACTTCTCACACTTACTTTCTTCTGTTTGTCATGTGGCAAAAGCACTGGGCAGTTTTCCCCTTTTAAGGACATATTGCTATTCATAAATTAGATGAAAAATTTTATTTCAAATTAAATTTAAAATTCACAGGCAAGCTTTGGAAATTTGGAAGCATCTGAAAGTAAGTGGGGTAGAGATGTGATTAGGCTGGGTTTAATATCCTTTAACAAGCTAAAGTTGATTGTGATTTTTTTTTTCATAGCTTTTAGTCTGGCCAGTATGATCAGCATGAAGCAAAAGGTGATGGATTCAGAGAGGGAAGCATTTTCATGTGTCTGTTTTTACCTAAGTTTTTAACTAAGAGAAATAAATCAGGCATTCTGGTCAAAACTGTTAGATGCATTGGAATGACAGGGCTCAACCTAAGGCGCATAAGACAGGCTGAAAAATGTAAAGAGACGATTACCCTCAAGGTCACCTGGATGTTCTGCCTTGCATCACCCTTGTGCTGTTTTTTCTTTTTTAATGTATTTAGCACAGGGTCTACTGGGTCTCACTACATAGATTGGACTTATAGTGATTTTCCTGTTTTCAGCCTCCCAAGCACTGGGATTACAGACATGTGCCACTATGTCCAGTCTTAATCACCATCTCAGCATGCCCCTGAGGAGGGGACTTCATGGCACGCTGGGGATCAAACCGTGGTCCCTGAGTCTGCCTAAGCAGGTGCTTTAATCCACTGAGTAATCTGGCTTCCCCATGCTGACTCTTGTGATGCTAGGAGCTCCTATAGGAAACATTTGCATGTGTCAACCCAGAAGTATATGTATCAGCTGGGAATGAAGAATAATCATTGTCAGAAAAATAGCAAGAACTGCTCCTTTGTCCACGTTCATCTCCTTTTTCCCACCTCACGGCATCATGAATAATTGTTTGCATAATTCTGTCCCAAGAACCATTGTCATGCATTAGGAAGAGCACCTGGGACACAAGCTCATGGCCTTGAGCTTACACTTGATTCTGCAAAATTAAAACATTGAGATGATTGCCGAGGTTCTTTTCAGCCAAGTAGTTGTGGGTCTAAATTGTTTCCTTACTGGTCATTCATCTATAGGTTCTTGGTTAGTTGTTGGGGCAGAATAGGGGGCATGCCCCATGCTACTATAGATGTGAGCACCATTTAACACTTTGCTCGTCTTCTTTATTTTTGTCTTTATTTTCATTTGTGGTTCTTTTTCCCCAAGCAATCTCCTGGGCTTCCTTTTACTTTTGTTTACATGGGGAGCTCTGACTATTTTTTACTGGTGTAGAAATGATTAATGACAATGGGAACATTTCCTGAAAAGTGTACAACTGATAGGCACAACCGTGACTTAAGTCATCCTTCAGTTAATGAGTGGATTAGCAGGCCAATTGGAGCACAGTTTAGGATGGGTGATCTAGGATAGGTATGATGCTCAGAGGGTGATAGTTTGGATCCAAGAGCAAAGACTAAGATTTTTATGCTAAGGTTTGGCAAAAGACAGTCAATACAGCCGGAAGGCAAAGCTCATCTCAGTCAGATGGCCAAAGGTATTTATGGCTGCTTCTCTGGGGCTCTAGCTGCTAAGATTACCCATAATCATTTCATATTTTGACAGTACCTTATGCCACTTCATCCCTGATTTGTACATTTAAAGTTTATTTTCTCCAACTAAGATTATAAGCAAATCGAAGTCATGCATCTCCTGTGTCACTTGGCACAACGCTAGGGAAGTAGCATGGGCTAAGTATTTGTTCACTTAAACTTTGTCCTCTGTAGGTTCTCTCACATATGTATGTGCCTCATATAATACACTATTAATGTTGTTCTCTCTCTCTCTTTTGTCTTTTTGAGACAAGATTTCATTATGGTTCAAGCTGGCCTAGAACTCCTCTTGTAGCCCATACTGGCCTTGACTTCACAGTGATCCTACTAGCTCAGCCTCCTGAGTGCTTGGATTGCAGGCATGTCCCACCACATCCAGTTCAATGTTGCTCTTGATTATACAGATTATAATATAATTATTTGAATACCTATTTTTACTCAGATGAAGGTGTATTCACAACAATTTTGTCTTTCAAAATTCAGCATGAAAAGAACTCTTCTTGCCCTTGAATCTTCTTAATTTAATGATTCAGAAACTTTGTTCTGCCCCTAGATTGCCCAGTACCCAACTTTCTAGCCCATTCCACCTATGTTAGCTGACACAGATTAAAAAAAAAAAAAAAAAAAAAGTAATTCTGAGATTTTAGAAGCTCCACTTCATCTACACTCAAATGAGAACTCCTAGAGACAAATAATTCCATAAAACATACCCTCCTTTGTAAAAATGATTAAAAATGAAATTATAGGATCCAGGGTTTCCTCCAGCTTGCTGAAGAGCTGAATTCTGTGCTTGTTTTAGCCATGCAGGGTGCATGCCTTGCGGCATATTTTGCATACAAATGCAACTACTTTCATGGCTGAGTCGATGCCCAAATGGAATTGTATAACAGTAATAAGACCTTTTCTATTTCATGAATACACCTGAGTTTCATGTCAAGCTAGAAACGTCAGATGATGCTGGAACAGTCATGTTTCCTTTCTTCAGATGTGAAAGATACACAAGAAATGAGTGAAGTCACCCATTTTCCTGAGCTTAGATCCTGGATGCAGTTTTTTAGCATGGAAGAAAAAAATCATCACAGATGAAGTCTGTGTGCAAGGTTTTTCAAATGCAACACAAAGTTTTAACTTAACTCTGGCTTTCTGCCTCTTCCAAATAGTTGAGTGGTAAAGGAGAGAAATGTTCAGGCTATAGACTGGGGTTTTACCTTTAGATAAAAAAGGTTTCTAAATGTCTAGGAAGTTGGTATTTTGTTATTTTGAGAATACAAGAAGTATAAGCTTGATTGACAGAATTTTCTCCTTCTTTTCCATTACTTTAATGTCATGCCTCCATGTGTGCTTTTCCACCTTCCCTAAGTGCTCCATAAGGCTTAGAAACATGAATCTTCCCCCACTGCAACCTTCTGGGTGCCAGTGTAGGTTTTAAACATTTTTAAAACACTGTATCAGTCCCAGTGAAAACCATTGCATTGGTTGAAGTGCCAGGAATGGAAATAATCTTTCTTGGTTCAAGGTATTTGTAGAAAATTTTGTACACCTTTATCATGTTGTACAGCCTAGTAGTATATTCTCCTCTGTCTATTTTAATTTATTTCCAGGCAAACTTGGGACCCAACATTTGTCATGCCTGATATTCGACTTTACACTAGAGTGTTTTCTTAATACATCTTTGTGCTTCTCATGCATATTTGCATTCTTTCCAGAGTAATTCTAGGCCCAGTAGAGTTTAGTAATAAACCTTTCCCTTTGATATCAACACCAATATCTATAACTTCAAAGCAATTTTCAAAATGCTCAATTCATTTATTTCAAGCTTTTGCTGCAGTGAAGCATCAATGTGATTGCAAATAGGGCCCATGTTTACTCTTCTGGCCAACTTGCCTCTAATGTATGCTTGCTCCTTTGCATGCAGTTTGGAAGTCATTAGTATCTCAAATGACACATTTTTGTGACACATGATAGAACTTTATGTCAGGCAGCTGTGAAGGATGCTTGGAAAGTTGTGCTAGCAAACTGGGCTTTTTAGTTGCTTCCTAACCTAACACCAGAAACGGGGTGAGAGATGGAGCCCTACCACTTACCTGTCTCTTTCAAAAGGAGCTTTCTCTCCTACACCTGTAAGCATTTTCTGAGCATGACCAGTTGCTGGAGAAAGGTCAACAGGCTGATTTTCTCCAGTGCTTACCTGTCTGCCCAGCATTTGTAACCATAATCACTCTTTCAAAATGTTATCGAACGAAGTACAGCTGGACTGGGGCTTCTGTCCACTTGCAATCAAATTTCAAACCGTGCGAGGTGATCCATGAGTGAGGAGTTAGAACTTAGGAAATGTTTAGTGGGAATCAGTATAAACCTCAAAAATCTCCAAAAAAGTATCTTTGCTATTTAGAAGGCCTAATTTGTGCGCCCATGGAAGAAACAGGCCTTCTAAATTTTTTTCTTCTAGAAAACGCTCTTTTTTTTTTTCTTCTTCCTGGAATCAGCATTCTGCTTGTGGCATCTAGAAAAAAAGTGAGACTTAGTATAAGGCTACTCATGAATTTTTACAGCTGAGGTTGACAAGTTATGGGAACACTAAGTACTTAGTAATTTAGTTACACCCCTATCATTAGTATGTGACTTCTGGTTTTCATTCCGAGTTTCTTAGCTCAATTGAGTTTTCAGGGGATGAAAATTGTGGCTGCTTGGCAAGCCTGGTCATTATCCTGTTTCTTGTAGGATTGCTGCTTTGAAAAGTCTGCTCTACTCTTCTAAACAGAAATGAACTTGCTTAAAAGCAGTAGCACTGAGACCCCAGGAAGACACTGGCGTAGAACTTTGTGTCCTTTTGCTTGTAAATGACCATGTGGATGAAATGCCTGGTGCGAGGCTGATCCTATCTGTGCCCCTGTAGATTTTTTCAGACAAAATAGCTGAATTTTGAGCCGATATTTTCTATGGATGGCTGTGTGAGCACTGGAGAACACTGTGAACAGAAAAGAGCAGCGAAGCCGTGTACAATGTGGTATGTACTGAAAGAGACTTGGGTGGGGAAAATCATTTACTTATTTTTTCCCCCTCTGCTATCTTTCCAACTGGGAAAGACAAACTTGAGTTCAACTGCTGGAGCTGATAAAGAGCTTTGAAATTCTGAAGACCGTCAAAGAGCACCCTGCCCTGGCATTTAAATTTTGAAATCAGGATCTCAAAACGTGGGGGAGCGTAGGGAATGGGTGGGACAGACTGTGCAAGTGGACAGCTGCTTGGGTTCTGTGAGTGCAATATTCAAATAGGAGCATAAGGGGGAACCACTGCCAACCACGCAGTAATCCACAGAAACTTAAATCTCTGTATGTCCACATTTCAGCTTTGGCATTATGAAAAAAAAAAAAAAATCTAACGGGCTGGGTTTTTTCTTTTCTTCAGATGTTTTAGAGCTGTGTGGTCCCAAAGATAGATGATGCACTCCAAGTTGGATTACAAGCTTTCTATCAGCTATTATTAAATATACCATTATTCATTCAGTCAGCTTTTAAGTGTACAGTAAGTACTTTCCGAAACCTGTTTAAATGCAGGGGGGTCCATTAGTCACACTGGCTCTGTCCTTGTGGGGCCCACACTGCTCCCTGAGCAGAATGAGACGAAAGGGGAAGTTTTGTCTGAAAGCGTGCTTGAGAAGCTTGCCTCTCGGAGCACTCTTTTCTTCGTAGGCATCAGGGGGAAACAGCTTTCTATGCACAACTCTTACCACAGGCCCCAAACTTTATCAAGGGCTCTGTATTTAGCCCAGTCAGGTGCTTTAACACGTGTTTTCACAATTATGTCTAGTTTTCTGTTTAATCTTTTTGTTGAACTTCTAACTTCCTTTTAAAAATCATTTTTTCCTAGGAGCTCTACTAAATTCTTTTCCAAGTACATTTCATTATATTCATAGTGTCAAGTCTTTCTTTTTTACATTTTAGATAGTTAATTTCTATATTAAATATGATTATTTTAGGCTACATATTTGATCGCTTTAATATCTGTAGTACGCTTGTATGTGAACATATATTTTATAAATTACAACTTGAGAGAAAATTATTTTTATTTATTTATTTATTCATTTTTTTTTTTTTGCGGAACCAGGGATTGAACTCAGGTCCTTTCGCTTGCCAGGCAAGTGCTTATTCCACTGAGCTATCTCCCTGGCCCAAATCTATTTTTTTTTCTTTTTCTTTCTTTCTTTTTTTTTTTTTTGTGGAACCGGGAATTGAACTCAGGCCTTTGCACTTGCCAGGGAAGCGCTTATTCCACTGAGGAATCTTTCTGGCACCCGAGAGAAAATTATTGAGAGACAGTTTTAATGTGCTTTCCTTTAGGAAGGCTTTTCTTTGGTTTGTGAAAAGTATTTATTTATTTATTATTTTTTGTTAATTTTATTGAGAAACAAATAGAAATGAGATAGTTTTAAAACAGGTTAGTAGAACAGTTACAATAATTAATACATTGCTTATGGTTGCCTTTATAGTAGTTATTCATAGTACAAGATATAGATATTATATGTGGTCCAAACACTATTAGTACAAATCTTTCTTCTCATTGCGTTAAGAGAAAGTAGCTGTATATCTATCCTAACTATGGTTTATGAAAAGCAAATGTCAATTTTAAGCTACTTTTAAAGCTTGACTTCTCAGTTTCCCCAAGACTCTGCTCCAAGTCCTCTGATTCTCTGAAGTAGACCTCCTGGTCGCAGACCTCCTGGTCATGTCACCCTATGGTGTTGCCTTCTTGCCTTCTCAGTATCTCATGCTAGCTGGTTATCTACTCTATTATTATTTTCCTTGGTTTTTTCGTCTGTGTCTTAGTCAAGACTACAAACCCAGGAGTGTGGGAACATCCTCTTTGATCCCTGTTGCCTCTCTGTGCCCGAGATAGGTCAGCTCTGGAAGAATCCACACAGAATGAAGAGAATGATGCGTGAGCTGGCAGGAAGTGTGACTATTATACTCATACCATGCTGCCACTCAGCACCTTCCTTTGGGACTTCACAAGGGTTTTAAAACAATAACAGGAAAAAAAGCTCTGGAGACAGTCAAAATAATTGCTGTGCTTTGTAATTATTTACCTAAATTCAACTGTGATTTCTCTTTGCTCCTTCTGCTTCTGCCTGGGGACTCCTCACTATCTCAGTTTGTTTGAGTGGAGAAGTTGAGAGGAGCTGAAGCAGTCATGCTTCCTTGTTTTGTGTGGCAGTAAAGAAGGATCCTCGGGCCGGGCTGAGCATGGACTCAATCCCTGGCCCAACTTTCAGTGAAGTCTTCCTGCCAGGTTCGAGTCCTGGCGGGGGTGGACAGACACAGGGCCCACTGCCTCTGTGGCTACCAGTCTTGGGTGGTGTTTTATTCTCTCTAGACAATCAGGGAATACAGGGAACCCAAATCTTTTTAGGGCTTTTAGCATTGCAATATTTTTTTGGCCTTAGTCCTCGTATGAACAGAAATGTAAACAAAACAAAACAGAATTTAGTGGAAATAATAAAAAGAGTGGCTGCCTTTATTTTTCTAATCTTTTTTCCCCCCACTGTTTTTTGTTATTGGCCAATGAGATTAATGGATTTCATTTTGACAGATTCATAGAAAACATACTTTGATAATTTTCACCCCCCCATACCTCCCTGGCTCTCTTTTTAAATAATTTAAAACAAATGCATACTTATTGAAATAGCATAAATGCATCAATGTAATTGTTGAAAATAAATAGAAAATAGGCAGAAAATAATCATAATCCAACACTCATTCATTGTTTATTTTGACTTTTTATTCATGCTTAATTTAATTTTTTGTGTGGCACAATTATATAATTGTGATATATATATATATATATATATATATATTGCACATATATATAATTTCAGAACATGTACAATTTTGCATACTGTTTTTCAGTTATTATGATATATTTTAAATACTTTGGAGCATAGACTGTCCCAAGTGCATGGCATTCCACTAATGGATATACGCTAGTCCACTCACCTTGACCTAGTGTGAGCCTCTGTAGGGCTTCATGATCACACATGCATATGAAGTGCATAGACGTGGCATAATTCACATCATGTATCACAGTGGCTCTTACTCCTGGAGAGTGAACCAACCCAGCAAAGCCTGTTACAAGTTGAAGCCAGTGTAGACTGTGAGATGCTTCAGGGAACTGTGCTTTCTGTTCGATCCCAATGTGAAGTATGGACCGAGCACTGAGAAGGCCCCAGACCTTGGGCTGGTCATGTTCAGGCTGCAGCACACGCAGTCTAGAAGACTTTCTCCTGTCAGGATTCATTTAAGGGATACCATCTCACAGGTCGATATTGTTTGGCCCAAGGGAAACACGTATCTATATTTTTCTAAACAAAATCTTTTTTTTTTTTTTTTTTTTTTTTTTTTTAAGGAAGGGTCTATAGGATGTTCAGGGTCTCACTACTAGATCGGACTTTAGTGATCCGCCTGTTTACAGCCTCCCAAGAGCTGGGATTACAGGCACGCGCCACCACGCTCAGTCTCAATTGCTGTCTCAGCGCTGCAGCACTCTCTGGGGGCTGGGCCAGCACAGCAGGCCGGGGATCAAACTCCCAGTCCCTGAGCCTGCTTGCAGGTGCTTTAATCCACTGAGCTATTTGGCCGGCCTTCTAAACAAAATCTTATAATTGAAGCAAATGTGCAGATTTAAAAAAAATAAAAATAAAAGTAACTATTTCCTACTATATAGCTAATAAGATCCTTGAGTATTATGATCAGATTAGCAAGCCTGTGAAGGAAGCAGACATTGTTTTAGAGGAACATCGTTACTGCATAGGGCTATCATTGCTGCTTGGGTATTCATAAAGTATCTATAATTCTTAGAAGTATACATGCATTTGATAATACTAGTATTTGAAAGATTGTGTTTAAGATCCATATTAAGTAGCTTCATGGGACATAAAACGTTAGATCTTTATTTTAGGGTTGTTTTGAAGGGAACTTGATGGAAGTGATGATATTTTTTTTAAAAAGACACTAAATAATTTCAGTGTTTCTCTGTGAAACTTATACTAAATATATGTACACTAAACCTATGTACACACAAAAATTAAATGTGTAGGGGGGTTAATCTGAGCATAATGGGATAAAGGAACACAATAATGTTTTATGAAACATCTTTGTTATACTGACATAGAGGTAACATCATGGACCTTTTAAAATATCCTTCCCAAATAGAGTAAGTGAAAACATATTTTTCTTACTTCCTTCTTTCTGTTTCTCACTCTGTCTTTGGTCTTCCTGCTTTTATCTGCTATTTATTCTGTCCCTTCTCTCCTGAACTGTATCACTTTGATCTGTATTGCCTCGCAATTCCCACTCCATTCTTCTTTAATTTGAAACTTCCTTCTTCGCTTTTCTAGCGTTTTTCTTTGACTGCACTTGAATCTTTTTTCAAATCAAATAGTCCTATTGATTGTGGAAAAAGAAAAACTGGGTCAGATGTTGCCGCCTGCCCACAAATGACAAAAGGCACAGATTAAAACATTAGAATGTTTTTTTTTTTCCCAGTTTGTTTTGCTGGATGCCTTTGGTGCAGCTTTATCATAAACTATTTGCTTTGAAAGGATGGAAAAGATGATGACAAACAGAGCTGTACCCACTTATTGATATTTTACATAAAAAAATTTCACTGAGTAAGTAAACTTATAGATCTTACTTCTCTACCATAGTGAGAGTGCACACTGGTTAAGTTCAATCAGTGGTGGCCCTGTGGAGTACAGAGAAGCTATCTGAGATGGTCCTTTGAAAGTTAGAGAAATCATACCTGATATCAAGTGTGGCATGTGTTCATCACCCATGTACTTAGTACTGAGGGCCCGCTTCTTCCTAAGCCTCACAGGTAGTGTCTATTGTTTAACTACTTGCCTTCCTTGAGTTGAAGTGATCATGTGAATGGTCCTCCAGCTCACATCTGCTCTGACACACAACCTGCCAAGTAGATACTATCTTAAGACTTTTTTAATAGTACAGCAGAAAATTCTACCTTTTAGCAGGATTTTAGGAATTCAGCCAGTTCACAAACTAGTAATAGGAATAATTCAGGATTTCATAAGCAAAATCAATATTCTGTTCTCTAGACCACTGTTGCTTAAAGAACTAATGAACCATGAACGTAGAGTCTTCTAAAGACATTGTTAGTAAATGGAAAAACAAGCAAAGCAACGGACAAACAATCAACAATTGTACTGGGGCATTCATGCTCCAGGATCAGAGCAGGGTGACATTAAGGACTGATATTGAATCAATAAAATAGGCCACTAGGTCCTTAGGGTGGATAAAGAATAAGAAGAGAAAAGTCTGTCACTCACCTAAAACTAGACCAACATATACTCTAGGCAGACACAACTCATCTCCATAATGCTGAGAATCTATATATGAAACACATGAAGAACCCCATATGCATGAATTTCTCTATTATGCCTGAAATTTTATATTATAAAAATATATACTAATTTGAGAAAAAATATGCATCTATCTATCTATCTATCTATCTATCTATATATCTTTAGTCACCTTGATGAATCAAGGAACTGAATTCATGATGCTTTATAGAAATAGGTGAGGTCATCAAATCATTTATTAAAACATTTGTGGGGCCGGGGAGATGGCTCAGTAGAATAAGTGCTTGCCTGGCAAGCACAAGGTCCTGAGTT
>NDGM011238151.1:6409-16580 GCA_002564305.1 Octomys mimax | reverse complement strand
CTCTCTCTCTCTCTCTCTCTCTCTCTCTCTGTCTCCTCTCTCTCTCCCCCCTCCCTTTCCCACAGATTCCTGTTTGCCTGAGACATTATTCACTATCTCCTCCCAAAAGCCCACACCCACAGGAACAGCCGTGAGCTGAATTTCCAGGCCACCTCGCTGCACCCCACCACACATACCTGGATCCCACGGGTTGGCCCTAAACCTGAATCCTCCCTGGTGAGCCGTAACTTGTTTGCTCTGAGTTTGTATAAGCATAAGAAAGAATATCATAAAAACAAAAATAAAATTTGAATATTCACAAGGATGAAGGTACCAAGTTTTGTGACAGTATCCAATTCTGAACAGAGAAGCTACACATTTCTTTTAAAAAAAAACATCTGTGTAGGCCCAGACTTACACAGTCATCACTGGCTGGATTTTTCTTTTCCTCTAAGAGGAACAAGAAGAATCAGAACAGACAATGAAAAGACAGCCAAACGGTGGTATCAAGTCAAAATGCCAGAAAAAGGAGAATTTCCCAAGAAAATGCTACTGGATTATTTCCGCTGACCCCTCAGGCTGGCGGGGATCCTCATGGGAATGAGGGCCAGAGGCGAAAGCGTTTAAAGCTCCCTTCCAGGCGACGGGGAGAGGGACACTGACTGAGCAGACTGAGGGTTTCTTCTAAAAATAAACAAACAAGCATACAAACGAGGCAAAACCACCGAGTCCGAGGCAGACAGCAGCACTTCTACACGGCCACGTCAGCATTTCACCTTGAGTTTTCACTCGTAGGCTACATTTCAAAAATTCTATGAAAGCACAACAGTTCCAGAAAACCTAGCGTCCTGAGAGGTTAAAACTGCCCCTTAATGAAGAAGCTTTCAGCCTCATAAAAATCCCAAATGAGAAGTAGAAAGACCCAATGTTTGACCTCGGGAACTTTCCATCTCATTACAGTGAAAAACCTGATATTTGGGGTGTGCGTGTGTTAACATTATTTTTAACAAACTGCTGTATCGTTCAATACAAATCTGCTGGCCTAATTACCAGTCCTCAACCACTGGTTCACGCGAGCCCATTTCAGCTCTGTGTTACAAATGGCTTTGTTCCCCAGGAATAGGAATCCCAAGTGTACTGAGGGGCTGGAAGGTGGCAGGAAACCATGTTTAAGTCACTGTTGTGGTTACCGTGTCACATGAGGATGGGCAGGAGACTAGGAATATCCGTTTAGGTTCTCCATTTTTATTTGGGGGAAGGGTAAACCCAGGACCTCACACATGCTAGCCACATGCATACCACTGATCTGTATCCAGCCTCTTGTGAAGAAGTGTTTTTTGTTTTTTGTTTTGGCTGGCTCAGGATGCCTTCAGGGCAAGTCTGGTATGGCTTGAGCATGTGGGGATCGAACCACAGCAACCTGAGACTGACTGCTCTGCTTAAGCAGTCATTTAAACAACTGAGCTAATGGGCAGCGCCTCCCCCCCTCGTTTAGGTTTTTGATTACTGCAAACACCTTTCCCCTCGTCACCGTCTTTCCTCCATCTAGTTCTGATTTTGTTTTCATCCTAGGTCCTGGACTGAGCTCAAGCCTTGCGCCCTTAGCCAGGGCTCTCTGCAAGAAGCCACCACCAGCTGGGGGGTGTAGTGGACAGGACTCCTGCAGGGCCAGCGTCGTGCTCAACGCTAGCCGCCCAACATTCCCCTGTGCTTCCTTCTGGCACCCCATGTGGGAATGTGAATGGAAACAGGCATGTCCCTCCAGATTCCAGGAACACAGGTGACTTGGGGACACCATCCTACGCTCATCGCTTCCCTCCGGAGCACCTGCAGCTTCCTCCAAGGCACCCCACACTCTGCCTGGCCCTGTTACATCTCTTCCACTCTACAATAAGCTCCAAGCCTAGGAAAACGTCTGCGAATGAACAAACTGGCCCTGTACAGTGAAGAGCGCAGCAGCGGTCCACCCGACTCCCGTCAGCTGAGCCCGTGAAGCTGCGGCAGCGCAGGCTCAGGCCCAGGGCCAGGGCCAGGCTCACTCTCGGAGCCTCATTCCTGAACCTCTAAGCTCCAGAGTCACAGACTGCAGGCCGTTCCATGACCATGCAGACCAAGCAATGCCAGCAGAGAGAGCTCAGGAAGGTACACACACACCGCTGACGATGTTAAGCTATAAGGCCCCTGGTAAACATCATTGCACATTGGTGAGTCTATCAAACTAGAAAATGGCCAAAAGTATCTGTGTGACACTCTGCAACCTGACCACTGAAAAGAAGTTCCAGGATCAATGAACGCACAAGAATTGGCCTGTCTCGTCCAGGAAGGCATCAGGTAGCTCAACATCCAGACTTGAAAACATAATGCCCTGAACCCAAACCCCACAGAAAACCAGGGCAGGCAAAGCAGGGCTGCGCTTGCTTTATCCGCTCAACATCCGACACCTAATGTGTGCAAGCATGAGGGACAGAGTAACGGATAAAAGGGACAAAGCTCCTGGGCCGGGCGTAGGGGTGGCAGTGGCAGCTCTCGAAGAATAGCATTGGATTCTGCGCTAATTATTACCAGTGAAGCCGTTAGCATAGGGTCTTGGAACACAAATCATGTTCATCAATAAACACGATTATTCAGAGCAGGGCTGTCAACTCACATAAGCTAGAGAACCTAGCTGGGTTTATTTTAGGAGGGAAAGAGGGGGACAGAGACAGGAACATATTGGGCAAATCTATCGTGCCACTAAATCGTGAGCTGGATTAGCAGATCAGGCCAGCTCTGCAGACACCCCTTCTCTCTCCTTCTCCCTCTTTCATATTTAACCTGCTGAAGAACTTGTTTCCCCTTCAAGATTGGGGGAAGTAACATGGCCTTTGATACTCATGGATTCCAAGAAATCTAGCTGTGCTTTTCGCCTTAAAGAATATCAAAAAGTGATGTGTGAAGGAGCTAGACCTAGGCATGTGCCCAAATCCCCCCTGGTCTTTCGTTCCAGGATGGCCCCGCCCTGCCGCTCCTCTTCATGCAGCTTGCCTGCCCCCTCTCACCTTGGCCTGACGCATGGGCAATCTCATCCACAGAGACCAAGTCCACCAACACTACACTTAAAGCCTTGCTGAACTCAGGTAAGTGTAAGATTTCAGGCACCTCTGTCCCCTAAACACTCCACATATGCCCCACTGATGGCAGTATTCTCACTTNACAGCCATCCTGCTCTGCCTAAACCCCCACAGTGAATGTAGGACAACAGGCACACTTCAAATAGCGCTCTCATGCCGTCCCTCAGAACCAATCCTAATGTGCTGGCTGCAGCAGCACAAGCCCAGCAGCTCCAGCAGCTGCCCTGGGAAGCTTCCACCCATGGGGAAATCCTCCCCACCTCGTCCTCACCTCTGTTTGCACCAAATCATCCCAAATGCCCACAGCTAAGATCCCAGGCACCGGGAGCAGTGGCATGGGGTATGTTTTCATGAATAAATAAATCACCCTCACTTTTCAGCTCTTTGAAGTGTGAAGCAAAAGCAAATGCCTAAAGCCACGACAGTTACCACCAACCTTACCCCCTGGAACACTGCCCTGGTGATACTGTGTCCTGTCTGAACAGTAAGGAGACATTTTATCCACCAAAGATCAAGTTAATGCCTGCAGGGAACAGCACAGCAGACTTATGCCCAGAAGAGATCCACCAAGCCCTGCCAAACGGAGCTCCCAAAGCCCCTGTGCAGATCTTTCTCCCGACGCTGCACTGGACAGGACGTGCTTCCTCACCCTTGTTTCCTTTGGTACCTTTACCCCCGCCTCCATGTGCTCTGGCCCATACTGCCTGCCGCAGCCAAGCCTGCTCCTGCTCCGTCCCACCTGGTAGGACTGAAATACCCTCTGTGGTGGCAACACACCACATGCGATGCGAGCCCGCAGCAGGCATCTGGTCAACGCTCCTGCCTCTCACTTCTAGAAAAGAAGCCACTGGACACAGAGGAGCCCACACTCATGCCCCCCACACAGGTAAAACTGTAACTCACATCCAGAGCGAAACAGAATTTCCAGGGGAAAAAAATGCCCCAAAATAAGCAAGATCACCCAAGCCCAGCCTTCCATAGTCCTGTTTTTCACCATTCTGCTAAGTCAGTATCTACCTTGCGCCCCCCTTCACGGGCAGAGCCATGACCCCAAGTGTCCTTCACAGGACTCTGGCTTTGCTGGTCTCGCCCTCCCTTTAAGCAACTGCCAAACAAACATCAGGGTTATTGTGCAATAGGTTGAAATGGATTATTTCTATTTAGTTCACATTTTCTGTGCTCTTCATAGGTTCCAGCCTCTATGGAAAACTATCTCATGGAATAGCAAGAGTCCCACGGAGCTGGATGTTCTATTAACAACAGCTGAAATGGAGATCTCGGAGGGTCAGCCACAAGCCTGGGTCAGAAAGTCACAGCCTGAGGGTCAGACAGCCTGGCGCATGGTTTTGTAAACAAAAGTCTGATTGCCACATAGCTAGGTGCATTTATTTACAGACTGCCTATGGCTGCCTTCGGCTGCAACAGACAGGCCAAGCCTACAATATTTACTCTCTGGCACTTCCCAGAAAAGACACCTGAAGCCCGGTCCACCCCATACTGGCAAAACAAAATGCAAGTGCAAGCAACCTTCTACAGGGCTTAAGCACAACTCCACAAAGCCCAGAACTCGCAACAGACAAAAACTATCATCTGACCTTAACAACCTAGAGGGGAACGGTCCTTCCGAGCCCTACCTTCTGCGGCTAAATCTGAAGCTGAGCCTGGTATCAGTAAATGCCTCACTCCTCAAATTCCCACTTAGAAATACGTAGGCTCGGGACACCCGAAGTCCTCACTGCTTACGGAACCATCTGGTAATGAAGAAACTCTCCCATCGGTCAAAGAGCAATATGAACTTGATTGATTTCCCGTGCAAAGTACTAGACTGAGACCTACACAAACTTGAGGCGTGCAAGCGACACAGGGGACAGCGGGGACAGTCGCGGTTGTGGGGCTGGAAGCGCCTCGTGCGTATCTGACACCACTGGAAATTAGACACCGGGAAAGTCTACACATCGCCAACTGTGCGATCACACATGAGCTTGGTGACACCGAACGTGGCACCGCTGGGCCTGCAAAGGCCCACCCCCAGCCCATCACCCTTTTCAACATTCAGCCCTCCTGTGTTGTGCATCTGTAAAGGGCACTCCCGAGGCTGGAAGCCTGTCACCTCACCCCAACCACCATACAGCAACAGTGTCAGTGCATCCCGGTCCTTGTGCCCAGTTCCCTTTCTTTTTCTCTGATCTTCAACTATGAACACCATTCTCTGACCTCAGTGTGTGTGTGTGTGTGTGTGTGTGTTTCTTTCACTTTGTTTGATTTTGGGGTTTTCTTTTGATTGGTGGGTGGTTTTGGTTGCTGGTTTTGTTTTGGGCCTAACCAGAGCTGTGGGATCCCTGGCTTCCAACCGCAGCTCCTACTGGACCCCAGGTTGCCTGCCAGGCCTGAGTCTGGTTTCTCATTCATAGTCTTCCAGTGCTCTTCACTTTCTTACCAAATTAAGGAAAATCTGAGGCCCCTGACTTCAAGGAGCAGCAAAGCTGTCATACTGAAGAGGTTGCTGAGCTTAAAACAATCCACAGAACAGGGCACTGAGCCCTTCCCTGGGCAGGGCCTGTCCCTCCTGGGCGGGGCCAGCCCTCTGGGAGGGTCCTTCCCTCCTGGGTGGGTAAAGCCCTTCCCTGGGCGGGCAGCTCTGTGCCCAGTCCAAGCACTAACTCCAAAGTCGCCCAGGAGGAGCTGCCCCACCACCACTGCGCCCAGATGGCCGTGGAACTGACGGGGATGCTGGGAAGAACAGGTGCCAGGCAGGCCCTCAGGCCAGCAAGGCCTTGCTCCACACCACTTCTTCTCCACCTCTGCCAACTGGGAAGCCCTTCATCCTCTGTATGCCTCTGAAATGACTTTCAGAAAATTAAACCTAAAATTACCTTTATATGCTTCCCTTCCAAAATCAAAAACTCCTGAACCTGGACAGTAGTGGTCTAGTCTCATGAATCAGTAAACCTCCTCAAATACCCAACCTGACAGTCAGCTGGAGTTCAGTGAAGAACAAAAGGATATTCCCTCCTCCAGGAAGTATAATAGAGGAATGAAAAAGAAAAGATCTCTCAGAAAATCCATCTACAGAATACCCCCAAGAGGCCTTTCTTTGTGGTTTGTTTATACCCAACATATATCCACCAGGACTTCCTGAAAATAATTTTGAAGAAACAAAGACCATGAAAAATTAGCTGCCAGATTTGGAATGGTGCGTCTCCATGAAGGAGGGGTTATCCAACTAAAGGAATGGCCACATGGAGTGACCAGATTTCCTAAGGAGAGGAATTCATTTCACTCCCAACAAAATGGGGCAAAGCAAACCTCTAACACTGGCTGCACATCAGAATTGCCTGGGGATTTTTCAAAAATTCCCATGCCCAGGTCAGGCTCTAACCAACTGAATCCCACTCTCTGAGAGAGGGCTGAGGCACAGGGGTTTTCTAAAGCTGCCCGAGTGGCACAGTGTGCAGCCAGGTCAGGGCAGATGGAGGAAAGACTTCCATGAAATCCAGGCTCCAGCGATGACTTGTGAGACCTTGGGCACAGAGCCCCGTCCTTCAACCCGATGCAAGGCCTTGCTCACTGTGAGATGTCAGCTTAGCTCACTCCCTCATGCAGTGGGAACGATAACAGTACTTAACCCTCGTCAGGCTATGTTAAGCCCTGGATGAGAACACATCAAAGCTCTTACAATGGTGCCCAGAACACAGATAGACTCGCGCAATGCCAGCTCCTTTCATCATCAAAGGTATAACAGTTGACAATAAGTACTTCACAAGCTGAGAACTACATAAAGTACTCAATATAGAAAGTGCTTAATAAACGGCAGTCTGTTTCCTAGGCACACAATTACTCCCCCAGTCATAATAATCTCTGAATACCTGACTTAAGCCAAGGTCCTTTAGGATAGAGAAAGCTAGCGTCCCCACACTCAAAGAAGCTAGATGAAATCCAGGGCACACGTAAGTCTACAATATTATCTGCTATTTATCTGAAATCCCAACTAGTTCAGGTGTTCTGGATTTCTCGTTGCTAAATCTGGCGGCCCAATACTCACCTGTCACTCACCTTGAACCTAGACCTGAGAGGTAAAATCATGGGCCAAATATATTTTTTCTAAAAATCACAATCTGTTCCCGGGACTTTGGCCATTGTGTTTCCTAGAAGCCAGAAGACAAACTACCACAACTCACAAGCAACTAGCCAGCTCCCCGACACCACAAGCCAATGCTTTGTTCAGACGAACAAAACCGAGAGGAAACTATTCAAAGGCTGAGAACAAGAGGGGAGAAGGCTTTCCTCGCTGACCCCTCTATTTCAGTCACTTGGCAGATACATAAATCAAGTCATGGCAGATGTGAACAGAAACCCTTGCCTCCGGATGCAGCCCGACCCAGCTATCCCACAAGGCAAAAGCTTGGCCATAAATTATTTACACATGCTGCGACGCCAAAACCCAAGGCCACAGCAGAGGCTTTGAGAGTCCTGCACCAGGCAGATCTCTAACATGCAGCCTGCTTCTTCTGTTTTCCATTTTGCTTTGACCCTCTCTTTCTCAGGAGAACCCCAACTTGATCTTACCCTTGTCAGAGTACTATTTTTTTTTTTCCACTAGAAGAAAGGCAGGGAAAAAAAGACCTATCAGTAAAACAACTTTTTTGAAAACTCATTTCACAAAGAGTTTAAGTCTCCTGTAACACTGGGACACGGGTAAAAAACTGAAGACCCAAAACACTGCCAAAGACACTGCGAAGCGTCGCTGGCCTGACGTGAGTCAGGCACTTCTGTAAGAGGTGAATTAAGTCACCTCCAGGTCGTTCACTGACGACCACAAACAGCACAAGCGCCCCACAAAGGCACGCTTCCTGGCTCGTTTGGTTAATCCCTCTGAACAAGGATCCGAGGAATGAATATTATTTATCCAATGGCGAACTATACAAATTAATCACTCTAAAGCACCACGCTGGCAGCCAAGCACAATCTATAAAATAATTCCACACTATCAGCAGAAGCCAATAACAAGCACTAAAGCTGTTTTCCACTCCCTCCAACCCTCCAAAACCAAAACCCCTAATTGTAAAGGGCTGGCCATGACACCTCCACTCCTTCATAGTCAACTAACCTCGATTGGCAGGTCACCTGGAAAGACTTTTTCAAAGAGAAAAAATAGTAAGGCAGTGGATATTTTTTTTAACAGCAAGCACAGTAAAGGCCAGGTGGCCACCCCACACATCAATGTGCGTGAAATCGTAAGTAAAATCTAGACTGTTCTGATGGCTTAGCGTGCGCCTCACGGCTCTTCACTAAGGTGGGCATATCCTACATAAGTAAGTGCAGCGGGCCAAGGTACTTCTTCCAGAACGCAGCAGAAACGAACGCACTGGACAGCCAAGCAGCAGATCCAGACGGCAACCCACAGGGCGCAGAGCAAGCTACGGGCAAGCCTCCAGCTTCACAAGGTGGTTCACAATACACAGAAAAGACGGGCACAAAGGGAATGGGGGCCAGGAGGACAAGAAGTGCCCGTTCATGCTACCCACATCCCTGGCACAGTCTGTCTGAATGGTGCTCTTATGAAGCTGCCAGCTTGGAAAATAAAAAAGGAGGGAAAAAAAATCTGGGTAACTTCAGCCTGAAAGAAGGGAGGTCTGTTCGCTGTTGTTGCTGAGGGACAGAGGACCTCGCTGGGGAGCCTGCAACTTCTCGTGGGGAAGCTTTTCATTCCATGCTGGCCAGGGGATCCACAGTTCAGCAAGGGAAGCACACGGGCTTGCGAAGACCTGCATTAAAGCGAGGGGAGAACACTGCTCAGAAGACGGCGGCCACGCTGTCCTGGGAAACTCGGGCTTTGTGGCCCAGGAGGCCCAGGCGCCTTTCCTCTGCAGTACCACCAAGTAGCCACTGCCGGCCGGTTTTTCTGTCATTCAAAGGCAAGAATGAGTCTATAAACCCAGTCACCTCAAGGTAAATGACACTCTGCTACCCTCCAGCTGAAGGGCACCAATTGTGTAGAACAAAGAAACCAAATAAAAGAAAGAGGGAGCAAGTGCGACACCAGTTTCCATCTCAGTGGCAAGTGTCAGGGTTGGGAAAGTGAACTTCTTGCTCCAGTTCTGTTTGAACAGGTGGCCTAAGGCAAGCAAATAAACTGGGGATACCTGGAACCTGCAAAGGGACACCCACGGACAGCCTGCGGGCCGCCTGGCCGGTGCCCTGTAGTGTGCTGTGGGTCACCACCACACTCGAGCCTCACCAAATTTGCAAGCGGGGGAATAAGCTGACACTCAGGCGTGGCGCACCCCTCACTGCTCACTCTAAAAGCTTCATGCTCATTCTGCTCTGAGTTCTCAACCCCCTCGGCCTGCACTCCAGGAGTCAGCAAACTTTTCTGGGAGGAACCAGCAAGCAGACACTCGTGCTGATGGTCTGTGCTGCAAATACCAACTCTGCAACCCCCCTTGGCCCGCAGCCAGAGCCAGAGTGCCAGCTATCGAGAGCGGCTGGGTTCCACCAGGACTTTATTTATGGTCAGTGACATCTGAATTTCACAGAATATTAGTCTTCCTTTGACTCGTTCTGAACCATTTAAAAATCTGATTGTCACTCGTAGGCCTCAGGCCACATGAAACGTGGTGGCACTCAAGTCACTTGCCCTTCTGGCTTCTCCCCATCAGAGTGAAGGTTCTGGTTAACCGTGGGGTGGGCAAAGGAGCAGAGCACTAACACTGCCTGCAAACTGCAGGGTGAGCCTCCAGGTGTGGCCGAGGGGAGGCATCCTGGTCACGTAATGATGTTTTCTCTATGACAGCACCCAGAATGGGGGGAAGAAAAAAATCCCCGCTATTAGCATTGACAGCAAAAGGATAATCCATCTATGCAAAGGACGGATTATACTGATGTCTTAAATTCCATTCACATATTGACAAACTCTTCTGGGGTTTTCTTTCCTTCTTTTTTAATCTCTGAGCCAGCCCACAAATTCAGGTACCGTGCTGGCCACAACTGCTGTTATTCCAGGGTGGTGGTGGTAGTGAGTGTGTGTGTGTGTGTGTGAAAGAGAGAGAGAGAGAGAGAGAGAGAGAGAGAGAGAGAGAGAG
>NDGM011238143.1:838-11734 GCA_002564305.1 Octomys mimax | reverse complement strand
TAACACTCTTCATACATTCTTCTTAGTGGTTAATTGCTGTATAAGGTGCGGACTTGAGGTCCTTAAGCTGAACTTTGCTTGATTGAATGTCTTCTGTATTTTCGGTGTGTGTGCCAGCTTAGTTTTCCTATCATCACTGACACACAGTACCCAACCCACGACTCAAAAGAGGCTTATTTTGGCTCACAGTTGTAGACGTTTTCAGTCCACAGGAGGTGGTGACTCCCGGTGCTCACTCTCTAACCAAGCCTTCCCTCCAGGCAGCCCACTGTATTCTGAGTCCGTCTGTGGTTTAATTCACTGTATGTGACAGTAATCCAATTGGTTCACAAAGCCCCACAGCAGAATACATGAGGGTGTAGGGCGGGGCATTGCAGATCTAAACTCTAACAATGTCTACACCATATCATTGTCCATGAGCATGCATTCTTTGACCCACTAAATAGTCTACATTTCTTTTCAGGTAGAAGCAAACACGTCTAAAAGGGTTAGAAACCTGAACCGAAATGAATCTTTCCTTCTTAGAAAAATAAGACTTGATACCCCCAAAGAATATAGGTTATTGGTGGGGTGGAGGAGATAGCACGATAGGTAATGTGGTTTGGGGAAAATACTAGTGTGTATGGAGGCAAAGGGTCGGAATAGTAAGCAGGGATCCGACCAACTGCATTTCATAAACTTAGCGTTTGGCAAGTGGGAGCTATCAGTTGTTTTTAAACTGTTCCAGAGTAATAAGTGAAATATGGTGAGAGCCTGGAAATGGGAAGCAAACCCGTGGCAGGAAGATGCAGTACTAAAAAATATTGTGGGGTTAGAAAGCAAAATGTCTGCTGGTGAAAGGGAACTAGGAATGCACGTGGACATTATGAAACAAATGAAGAAAATACTCAGATTTTTAATTCAGTTCGAACCAGAGATCTTGAGTCCCTTAATATAAAAAATAAATATAGAAAAAGGTCAAGCATGGTAGCCAGAAGTGGGATATAGGCACAGGGCCCCAGAAGAAACCTCATTAGTGTTGGAATGATTGACCTTAACAGGTCTAAGGAATAGCTGGGGAGTTAGAAATAGCAAATGTGCCACTTAATTTGCTTTGAATGCCAATGGTTCTATAAATACGCTGGTATTGAAATGGTAAACGTTCTTAAGCAACTTGAGGATGAGTGAGTTTTTTCTAAAATTGGTATTTGATCATTCAGAAGTCTAAATTTATGATGGTCAATTTGACTGTCACCTGGATTTTCTGAGAAACACGTTGGAGACTAGTAAAGCATGCTTCTGGGTGAGTGTGAGTGGGTCACGGGGTGTGATCGTGATATTATACCAGGCCTAGGCCTTTCCTCTAGTGCTGTCTCCCTGCTCTCCCCTTCCTCCTTGCTGCAAAGGGGACAATTTTGCACCATCACGTGCTCATGTCTTGATGTGCTGCCTCATCTCAGATCCAGCCTTGTGGCCAGTCATCCATGAACTGAGGCTTCTGAAACCACTCCTAGGTTGTGTACATCACATATTTTTTTCCAGAAATAGAATATCTGACTGATATGGCATCTGAACCAAGAGCTGGCAAGATAACTCAGCAGACCAAGCACCTGCTTAGGCAAGCCAAGGGACCAGGGTCCAATCCCCAGCACCACATGCTGTGGTGGCCCGGCCCCTGGGCATGCAGTGCTGGCCACCGAGACTGGGCGTTGTGGTGCATGCCTGTAATCCCAGCACTGGGGAGGCTGAAAACAGGAGGACCACGAGTCAGAGCTGCGTTGTGAGACCCTGTACCAAATACATGAAAAACATATTGAACCAGTTTCCTCACTGTAATTGTATTTTCTTTTGTTAGTATAATGACTACAAAAGAGTTTAGTTCTTACTTATATAAATAAAAAACTATGACAAATAATTTCACAGTCCATTATTCTGATTATTCTGTGAAGACACATTGTTTACTTTGGACATATATCTTATATAACACAGAGTATATTGCAGTATGCAAATTTTAAAAAAATAAATATTTTCCTTTTTTTCAACTCACTTTTAATTTTTCAAATAGATGTTATGCTGTGGCTCTTGGTACCAGCATTTAAAAGTGAACTTAGATGAATGTTTTCTGTAAATAACCCTGCAGTATCTTTGTAAGAACTGATACTCTGATTGGCTTGTCTGCGTGCATTGTTATCTTATTGTTTCACTTCATGGATTAGACTATCTTACAGTAATATTAGGTTATATTTCGTTCTACAAATAGCAAATAGATATAATGAAATTAAGAATTATTAATATTTCACTGTGGTAGTATTTTGTACATTCATATATAAAATCAATCCCTGAGTTTTCTTATTTAAGGTATTCCTTATCAGCCAGGTACTGAGGCAGGAGAAATACACATTCAAGCACATCCTGGGCAACTTAAACATCTGGCTCCATAGGAAGACCCTGAATTCCTTATAAAAAAAGTACTTCTAAAACAAGGAAAGGCAAGTGAAGAAGGAAAACACTTAAAAATATTTTTTTTTCACTTTATGTAGTTAGTGCAGGGTCTCACTACACAGCTCAGACTTGCAGTGATCCTCCTGTTTCCAGGCTCCCCAACCCCTGGATTACAGGCATGCGCCCTCACACCTGGACCCAGGTGAGGCTCAGCACACCATCCCAGTGGGGCCAGGGATTGAACCCTGGTTCCTGGGATTGCCAAAGCAGGTGATTAGTCCGCTGAGCTAACTCTCCTGCCTCAAATCTTACAAATCTGATAATGGTATAATCTTATAATTTTTTTTTAGATAACATAGTCTTATAAATAAATCCCTCTATTTCCTAGTTTCTTAGTTATGTTTTGTCATGCACTGAGCACGTAGTCTAAACTGAATGTCCGTCTTTAGTATCTAAAAATAAAATAATAAAGTTAAAGTGCATTTAAAATACCAAAATTCTGATTCTTTCCCTGTTCCTTGGAAACACAGCTTGAAACACTGACAGTACTAAGTTTAAGTGTGAGCACTGAGCACTTTTGCTCTTGTGTTCCAGAAACACCTTCATTCTGACTAGAGGAACGCTGGTAAATGTTAAAAGTAGGTGTAATTTAGGAGCTAAAGTTAAAGTTAGCATTATGGCACTTTAATGGGTCTGAAGGTTCTTAGGACATCACTAATTATTCTGCTAACATTTCTGCATCCATAGTGTTCATTTATGCAACAGAGGGGAACAGTTACTTAGGCTGTCAGAAAATTAATGGTCTCCCCTACTCCTCTGTATGATAGAAGCAATTATTTGGTGATTGTCTCTTAATGTTGGGTACCTGCGAGCACAAAAAATTCCAAATGAGGTCTTAGACGTGGTAAGTGGTTGCATAAACTGAGCTTTCATTAAAAATATAATTTCAGCAAGCATAATTATAATATTCATTTTTTTACCTTTTATTCTTTTTAAACAACTCTGGGCATAACTTTCTTAGTTTTATTCTCTAAGGGAAACACATAGCAGACAGTAAATCAGATCTTTCAGGGTCACCTGTCCTAGACATTAATGACATTGTCTTGAGCACTAAATGAATTTTTGAAAGGAATAAGTGAAATGGCTTTGATTCTTTAGTAAATTTGACTCATGTAGGATTTTGCTAGTGAGTCAGTTTTGATTCTTAAGCATCAATTTAGTCAAGGTTGTTAGATATTCTATAATTACTATTAATAAATTATGGAATTCATTTACTTATTCATAACTTTACTAGAATATCTCAATGGCTTTTACCAATTTTAATAAAGCAGTATTTTATAAAAACATGAGCATTTAAAATATATCTTTAAAGATGGCTGTTTTGTTTTACTCGTGTTTAAGTTCACTGATGATGTTTAGGCTAGTAGTTTCTTTCAAACAGATCCTTCACCCTCATAAAAATTTTCAAAGTTATGGGAAAGTTCACATGTCAATTCTCCTTTAATTTCACTTCTTTTATACTAAAAAAAAAAAAATACAATAGGGAAATTTTTCCCTGGGAAATGAATTTTGAATTAAATACAAACTAATTTGGTTTGTGTATCCAATTGTTTCACTTTTTGTGTGGGCCATATTTTATAATAAGAGTATAAGCTATTTGATGTGATTAGTTTTATGTGTTAAAGGGACAATTAAGGCCGGGGAGATGGCTCAGTGGAATAAGCGCTTCCCTGGCAAGTGCAAGGGCCTCAGTTCAATCCCTGGTTCCAACAACAAAAAAGACCAGGCAATCAGGAATTCAGGTTTCTGAATCTGTCAGATAAAATAACTACCAAAGTGGATTTTGGGGCCGGGGAGATGGCGCAGTAGAATAAGCGCTTGCCTGGCAAGCCCAAGTGTCTCAGTTCAATCCCGGGTTCCACAAAAAAAAAAAAAAAAAAAAAGGGGAAGATTAAATGGCATTTGTTTTAATTATGGAATTCTATGTCAATTTTACCCCTCATGAATTTTATTTTCTATTTTCATCATCAACTTTTATATTTCTTTTTCTTTCCCTTTTAAAAATTCTTGCGCCTAGATTTTAACATATATTTCATACCTACAATTCATTCATCTTGAACCACATTACAAGTATTATAATGTTTAACTCTAATCACTTGCATTCCAAGGTGTACCTTCCTGAGTTTGAATGTTTTACATGTTTTTATTTTTTGTCATATGTCATTCAAATATTGTACTTCAAAGCCTATGAGCATATAAATTTACCACTTTCTTTGAGTTTTCTTTTTTGCCCCAAAATGCTAATTCCTTCATCTAAATCACATCACTTTCATTTAAAGTACATAATTGAGAAGTTTCTATGGTTTCTTTTCATGGTAAACTTGAATATTTGGCAATGTGTTCATCTCACTTTTGTTTTTGACATACATTTTCATTAGGGCCATGGTTGAAGACTGTCAGGTATTTTTTATCTGAACAATGAAGACTTTTTCCTTCCTATTGTCTCCTTTTAAATGTTGCTTCTCAGAAGGAGTGTTAGTCAGCTCCATCTAAATCTGTTTTAAAACTGTACTATGGGCCTGTTATGGTTTGTGTCTAGTTGTCCCCCCAAAGCCTCACGCAGTCATGGGGCAGCTTCTGCAGTTTTTAATTGATTATTATGGGCGTAGGGGCTGTACCCACCATAGAGCAGATAATCTGAATAACAACATGAGGAGGGGAGAGGGGTTCACTATCTGCTGGAGGTGCTGTTCCTCTCTTTGCTCTTTGGTCTTGCTGCTGCCATAAATGGCTGCTCTGATCCTTGCACCACTCTGCCTTGGAGCCTGCTGAGTATGGAATGAAACCTGTGCTAACTGAGCTAAAGGAACCTTTCCTTCCTTCATTTTGGGTGTCGGGTATTTGTCCCAGCAAGGAGAGCAAAGTAACTGAGAAGAGGCTAAGAACCCAGTGTAGGATTTTCTGCCAGCTCTTTGACAGGGAGATTTCCAGTACTGTGTGACTTCAGAGAATGGCTTTTACCATGTTTGAAATCAACTGGCTTCTTTTAAACCTGCAGCTATCTAAACTGCTTGTGGAAGATTGTGTTCTCTTCTTTCTCTTTGCTGACATTGGATCAGATGTTTGCCAGATGATAGCACTTTAATTTATGTATCACAGATTTCTTTAAATATGTATCTTACATCTTTGTGTTTCTGTGAATCATTCTGAACGATTTCTTTGGTCCTATAATTCAGATTGTTAATTTCTAGTGGGTTGTGCAAAATTTGTTAACAGACCTACCTGTCTTGAATTTTTAATTCCAAATATTTTATTGTTCACTTTTTAGTTTTTCCTAATCCCTGTTTGCAGGACTTAATGATGAGCTTCCTTGTATGGAGCTGGTGCATGTACACCATGCATCTTCATCCTTCTTTCATCCCTTCTCTACTCTTTCTCTCTCCATCTCTTTGTCTCCTACTTTTTAAAAGATCTATCTTCTTCTTTTCTATTATCTGTCTTTTACATTGGTCTTTATTTTATTTTGAGATTCTCAGATCAAAGCAACTTATTTCACTGAACATTATGATCTGAAGCTATACTATCTTAAATCTTTCCATTCTTTATTCATTTGTTTTTAATGTATTTGGTACAAGATCTCGCTATGTAGCTCAGACCCATAGTGATTCTCCTGTTTCAGCCTCCCCAGTGCGGGGATTATAGGAGTAATCCTGCCACCATGTCCCATCTTGGTGGCTGGCGCAGGGTACCTGGGTATGGGGTGGACACAGTATGTGGTGCCACGGATTGAACCCTGGTCTCTAAGCTTGCCTAAGCAGGTACATAGTCTGCTGAGCTATCTCACCAGTCCTTTATTCATATTTTTAAAGTTGATCATATTTTACTAAAACCTATTAAATGCATTAGCTTCATACTTTATGTCTATTTATGCATATATCTGAAATATTTATGGGTATAAATTTGTTAGCTCAACCCACTCATATTACTTGACTTTTTGTTGGAGCACTATTTTACTCTTTTAATCTTTTGTGAAATGCTATTAGTTAGACTATTGTAGGCATTACTTGGAGATGGTGATTTTTTTTTTTTAAATATTCTAACCCCACATGCCCGGGCCATTTATCGGTCAAGGATCACTTAACATAAGGAACAAGGTGAAACAGTGGCCACTTATGAGGCATTTGCAAAATCAAGGAGGTGTAAGACTTCATATCTGGTTGCAGGCAGGCAGAAGCTAAAAAGCCAGCCTGTAGGGAATACAAAGAGCTAGGCTTCTTTATAGTACTTGAGAGAAGGCGAGGGAGATCACGTGGGAAGATCTTAATAACAATTAGTGATCAAGTTCTCTAAAAACTGTCTTGTGCCTACATGGACGAAGTCCTTGGGAGATTTAGTGTAAATGTTTGGGTGTCTTCAGACACCTCAGTGCTTGGGAGAGTCCATGCTCTATTTTATTTCTTTTTCAACATCCTGTGTTTGCTGAGCATAGCCCTGGTGCTGAGTTGGTTCTTCACTAAGGACAATGGCCAAACAGTTTGGGTCTTCCTGAATCAAGCCTGGCACTTAAATTCTTAGAATGTGGTTTGTCCATTTATTCAAGTAGAGTTCAGGTCTCTTGGAGTTCACAACTTTAGAATGTCACTGTTTCTCTTTGAGTTGCATACATTGATAGTTTGTAAATAAATGCTGAAAACTCATACAAGGATGTTTGATTAAAAATTTCAAGCAAGTTTTGTCCCGTTGAACTCATTGTCAAAATTTAAGCTAAATAGTTCAGGCGAAACAGTAATTCTTAAAGTTTTACAGTGGTAGCTTGTCAGGTGAGAACAAGAGATGGTTTTCTCATTCATTCCTAAAATGAGAATTTAGCTTTGTGGGATTGAGTCTTGCTAGATTTACTACCGTGGTTGTGCTTTGGCCTTCTCACCTGCTCTCTGAGCCATTGAAAACTAGATGGATTTAATTCTAAGTTCATGCATTTGAGGGAAACACCACCTAAATGAAAGCTATGATCAGTAATGATAGTTTTGCATTGTTGCCTTCCCTTGTCCATTCCAGCTATGGTACTAGAATAAAATAGATTGCCTATATACAGGACACATTTATTTCTGATGACTCTGAAGGCCTAGAAGGTCAGGATCAAATTGACAAAAGATTAAGTGTGTGGTGAGATTTGGCTTCCTAGTTCATCGATGGCTGACTTTCATCTATGTCCTCATATTGCTGAAGGACTGAAAATCAAGGACTTTAATGAAGGTCTTCAAACCTTCACGGGGGCTTTAATCTCATGTGCAAATCACCTTCCAAAAATCCAACCTTCAGATAGTATCACTTTGAGGATTTGATTTTAAAATATAAATGGCCAAGGACAAAACTAACATATTGGCACAAACATAGCACAAAACATATTATTGCTTTCTTTCCATCACCTTGTCCATCAAGCAAGAATTCCTCGGATAATTTATTCAGAATTATTTATTGCTTTCACTGAGATTTATTCCTGAGATTTACTGGGACCTACTGAATAGAGTAGTTTCAGAGTAAGATCTGCCTTCCTGTGCTTTCTATCATCTTTGATTATGGAGAATTTATAAATCTTTCTGTTTTTATATATAAAATTTTGTTCATTTATTTATATAATAACAGATGGGTGTAGTACCATAACCATGTGATCCCAGCCTTCTGGAATGCTGAGGAAGAAGGACTACCAGTTTGAATTTGGTGACTTAGCAAGAACTTGTCTCTTTCTGTCTCTCTATCTCTCTTTCTCTTTGTCTCTGTATCTCTGTCTCTGTCTCTGTCTCTGTCTCTCTCTCTCTCTCTCTCTCTCTCACACACACACACACACACACATACACAAACATACTTAGTTTCCAATTTCCATTCCTAGGAAAAGACATAAATGTATAAATGTTAATGACAATAGAACCTGCTCAATGGAAAAGATCCTCAATATAATGCTGTTATGTATATAAAGTTTTTGTAGAGCACCTGGCAAGTTTCAAGTGTTCAGTAAACATTAGCAGACAGCAAAAGCAGTAGTAATGTTGTGTAGATCCTGTGAAAGAGCAACAGACTCCTTAACCTGAGACTGAGTTCAATGGATTGACTTCAGTGTATTCAGTGGCCTGGGAAGTCAGAGAGATGGCTGTGCCTTTTAGGGGTGATTGCTAAACAAAGTGTTGGAGAGAGTGGTTGTAGTTAATGTTTCTGAGGAACTCAACCATGGCAAGCAGGTATGGAAGTTGGGAAAGTTTCACAAGTGTGTACTGAGTAAAACTAATTTTTTAAAAAGTTGTAATGATATAATGTGTTGTATAATTTTTAAAAGAAAAGGTTAAAATGCCAAAGATGAATAGAGCACATCAAGAGAAAAGATGGTGGTGACTGAAATGAATGCACAGGTACCGTCAATGCTTGAGGGATGTTAGCTGTAGCTCTTGAATTTGAAGGTAGTGTTGAAGTTAGTGGAGATTAAGGTCCCTTGTTAGTTACACTATGACAAATCTCACATTTAGTTTGTTCAACTTCGATGAAATTTGAGTCTCTTTGTATTCAGAGGAATTTGAAAGATATGTAGGGTTTTTTTTAAATTTTAGGACAAGGTCTACGGGGTCTACAGGGTCTCACTATGTAGGTCTGACTCATAGTGATCCTCCTGTGTCCAGCCTCCCAAAAGCTGGGATTACAGGCATGTGCCACCATGCCCAGTCTCAATCACTGTCTCAGCACACTCCAGGGGCTTCTCCAGCATGTCCAGGCTGGTGCATCTGCCTAAGAAGACTAACTTTAATTTGATGAGCTATTTGGCTGGCCCTAAGATACGTTAATTCTGGGAATAGTGAACTTTTGGTGTAGGGAAGATAAATTACTACATAGCTTAAACATGTTAGAGTAAAGTCACAGTTGATTTCAGAGACAATGCAGGTAGATAAATACTAGTCTGGGGGCCGGGGAGATAGCAGGGGCTGGGGAGATGGCTCAGTAGAGTAAGCACTTGCCTGGCAAATGCAAGGGCCTGAGTTCAATCCCTGGTTCCACAAAAAAAAATAGAAAGAAAGAAAGAAAGACAGACAGACAGACAGACAGACAGACAGACAGACTAGTCTGCCTGATTATCTAATTTCTGCACTCTGAATTCACCAGGAGTAAATTGATGATTAGGTTGAGCTAAGATCGGGGTGTGATGGAACAAAGAGATGAGAAGAGTGTGATCCTCTGTGACTTCCATGACATAGAAGGAGGCAAATTCTGAAGCAGTGGATGCAAACAGGACATGTGTGGTGCTGCAAGTCATTGCAGATTAAGAAATTTTCCTGCCTAGATGGGGATACATAGCTGAGTTCAAGATCAGACTGAACTGCGTATCAATATCATGTTTCAAAAAATGAACAGCCACGCATAGTGGTGCACACCAGTAATGTCAGCCGAGGCAGGAGGATCACTGCAAGTTTGAGACCAGCCTAGGCTACATAGTGAGTTTAGTGCCAGTCTGAGCTACATGGTAAGGCCCTGTCTCAAGAACAGACGAACAGATAAGTTATTAAGAGAACATCTTGAGCTCTATAAGAAGAACATATTTATGGATTATTCTGTTAGGGGAGTTCTATGTTTATAATTATGTAACTGAACACATAAGGTGGTAATTTGTGTGTGCTTAAAATTCTGTTCTCATTGATAAATATTATGATTTGAAAAAATGTAAAAGTTTTTGAGTATTATGTTGAGTTGAGATTATTATGACAGTTACACTGTATATTCTGTACTATAGCAAATATATCTATATCTGTATATCTTAAAATATTCTTAGGGAATATTGTTATTTTGTAGATAAAGAAATAAAAACTTTTTCAAAATTGCATAAGACTTTGGAGTCCATATCCTCACAAAACATAATACAAATTTAAATTACAAAGTTAACCAAAATTTATTTGAATTAGAAAATGAGTGAACACAATGCACTTTGCTGTTTAAAATCTTCCTGACTTTTTATTACTTAGATTTAAAATTGTGCTCTGAATTTTGCCATTTGTATTTTTTGGTGTTTCTATATGTACTTAAACATAACCTACCCCTTCATTTATTTTATGAAATCGATATTTGTTTATCCATGGAAGATTGAAATCTGGGCATTCCACATCAGCCAGTGTTAGATAGTGTAGTTTTGTGTCCTAAATCATAAATTTGTCATAAACCAAGTCAACTCAGATTTTAAGCTTATTGTTCCTTGAGGTGTTTATAGGCAGACAAAAACCCACTTGAATGTTTGCCATTTACTCTTTGCCTTGCTAGTACTCAATGTTACATACTTGAAACACAGGAGAGATTTGAAAATTGCTAAGGATCCTTGCATCTTTCCTGAATGAATTACCTCTAGAAAGAAGATCTTGAGGGTACAGTGAGTACACACATGCACACACACACACACACACACACACATATATATATATATATATATATATATATATATATATA
>NDGM011238141.1:499-14058 GCA_002564305.1 Octomys mimax | reverse complement strand
GAACTCAGGGCCTTGCACTTGCCAGGCAAGTGCTTATTCTACTGAGCTATCTCCCTGGCCCCTGGGTTTGTATTTTAAACTGTGAGAGAAAACATTATGACTACATAGCTAAGCAGGTATTAAATAAGGAATTTGTATTTACATTAGTTCCCCTTAAATTCCATCTGATCACCTCCTTTTGATGTGCCTGGAATCTTCCAGGCAGACTAGTTCACCCCAATTACCTGTTGCCCCCACTTTTGATAGAGAGAATGAGGCAGAGAGAAAGAGAGAGAAAGAGAGAGAGAGAGAGAGAGAGAGAGAGAGAGAGAGAGAGGATGATCTCATAGATCTGGGTCTGGCAGTGTTGGCAGTGTATCTCAGCTTATCTGGTCTGGATCTACCAAGTTCAAACTCATGCAGGTGGGCCTGGCTTGGGTCTGGCTGCTTTGCTCAGCTTCTTCCTGATGCATCCCATGGAAGTGAACCCACTGTGACCTTCTTACAAGATGTTCTACTTCTGAATTAGCTGACTGGATCCTGCCCCTAGCCTCTCTGTAGAGTTCTGCTGCAGGGTCCCACACTGGGCCTGTCCTCAGGAAGGAGATTCTGGTGGCTGGTCCCACATGCCAGGCCTGTCCGCTGGAAGCTCTTCCATAGATTTCAGCAACTTCTATATGACTTTACTGTCTAGAATTCTCTCATTTTATAACTCTCCCACTTTAGAGACCTGACAGAAAATTCTGTTATCAGTTGTTAACATGATTCATTTTACTTTTTAAAACATACAAAGGAGGTAAAGAAAAGTCACTTTCCAAAAAGCCTGTGTTGGAGACCTATAGATACCCTCTAGCATCAATTCTGCTAGTGTCTTAGGAGTAGGACTCTACTTTATTTAGGAATAGCAATGTACTTTGTTCACCTTTCCCATTTCCTCTTTCCTATTGCCCCAAATACTCTCTGGATGGCTGAAGCCACAGCCATGAAGTGATCTTGACAGTGGAAGTTGAGGGAAAGATTAGTAGAACAGGGAAGTACAAATCATTGACTCTCAACCAGCCTGCAACCCTAGATTATCCAGACTTTAAATGAGAGAAGTATCCATGTTGGCACATACTTATAATCCCATTGTCTTGGAAGGTAGGAGCAAAGCAAGGATCAGGCCAGCTCAAGAAACTTGGTTGAGAACCTGTCTGAAAATTAAAAAAAAACCAAAAACAAAAACAGAAACAAAAAAACCTCATAGGCTCGGGCTTGCATCTCTAATACCTAAACAACAACAAAATATCAGCCAAAATGTGGGAGTTTCTAGGCTAGGCAGCCACAACAGACACCAAATACTGGTAACTTCTAGGACAATTGCTTTGTTCCACAAAAATTTTAAAATTGTTTTTCAGTGCTCTGTGGTAGCAGGTTAGGGAAAAAAAAATAGTGTATATTCCCAGGGCTCTGTTCCTAAAGAAATTGGTGGTTCTCAATCATTCTACCAAAATTTGAATTAACTTTGCCCTGGCTTCCCCATGGTCAGTAAAGAAACACTGGTTTTCAGGGAGGGGAACTGAACTCACAGTGTCTGAGAGCAGAGTGAATGGAGCTAGAATTCCAGTGGAGACTTTTTATTTCATTAAAAATCACTCCCAGTGCTTCTGCAGCAGCTATGTAGTGGGAACAGATATCACCATTTATGTCAATCTGTGGTGATTTACAGACACTATGAAGATGTGTTTTTTCTCACTTGAGTTCCTCGTCTTTTATGTTAATGTTGATAGCATAATATGCTAGGGAACTGACAGAGCAAGGCTTTGGACAACTTAATTCGTCTATGGCATGATAGAAAAGAAATACAGCTATTCTGTTTTTCTTCAGATTTAAAAGACTGAAACAAATATATTATCTCACATCAGTTTTGTGATACCAAACCAAAAGAATAATGTTGAGGTAAAATTTTGTAGTCCCAAAATGTGGTACCAGGTTTGCTGTTTAAAACATTCAACATTTTAAAATGACTGCAAGCAGGCACAGGGGCCAGGGATTCGATCCTGCACTGAGACAGCCATTGAGACTGCGTGTGGTGGTGAGCACCTGTAATCCCAGTACTCGCAAGGCTGTAAACAAGCGGATCATGAGTCCAATCTAGTAGTGAGACCCTGAACACCTTGTAGACTCTTCCCTAAAATATAGAAAAAAAATAAAAGTAAAAAAACAAAAACAAAAACAATAAAGCATTCAACTTTTGAATCAGTTGAAATGAAATAAATTGGTACATTATGTGTATTGAGTAAGTAGAAATATTTCCACAAGTATATGCATTTCCCTATCCTATGTTACCCTCACTGATACATATTTAACATCAAGTACACTTATACAAATATGTACAAAGAGCAGCTAAGCCAAGTAGCAGATGATTGTCATGTTAAAATAGAAAGAGAAAAAAAATCCTGGACATGATTTACTCAGAAAATATAATAAAAACTTGAATCATCCATATGAAAATGCACAAAATACCCCCATTTTTTTTTCTTCCCCAGAAAATAATGGAAACTGCTTTACAATGCAATTGCTTTTCTTTTATGGGCCTAGTTTAAAAACAAAATAATAATCTACAAATAAAATTTTTTTCTCTAACATATTTTCTTTCTTACTGGGTCAGTGTTGCTACAGTATCTTCCAGAATGAAAGATCTCCAATCATCCTGTAGCCTAGTTATTTTATCTTTAATCTTATCAAGTAAAGATTATAACTGCTAGTTCCTGTTACCTTTTCAGCATAATATATAAGAAAGAAAATAATCTTTAGCTATATGGCAGAAAGGGGCAAACATTTTGGGTAAGAGTCAGAGAAAATATGCCAATCTTTGTAAGCCATACGTGGTCTTTGTCACAGGTACTCAACTCCACCGCTGTGGACTGAAACCAACCAGAGACGATATGTAAATGAAAGACTGTATCCGCGACCCAGTAATACTCTATTTACAAGCGAAGTTTGAAAGCTGAATTTGGCTCAGAGGATATACTCCACCAAGCCTTAATTTCTGAGAAAAAATAACTTCAAGATGTCTTGAAGCTTTCACTGTCTCCCATAAAATAATTGAGTCTTTATTGCATCCAAAGTGCGTTATTTCTGCCGGGTGGGGCCCCGCCCCCAGGGCGCACTGAGAGGGCAATTGAGGCTGGGCGTGGTGGTGCTCACGTATTATCCCAGCTCTTAGGAGGCTGCAAACAGGCGGGTCACCATGAGTCCGATCTAGTAGTGAGACCCTAAACACCCTGTAGACCCTTCCCTAAAAATACAAAGAAAAAAAGCAAGCATTATTTCTCTGTGGTATATTATATGTAGCTTGAATTAATTTCATTAATATACTATAAACAACTAAACCCACATAATGTAATGTATCTGAAGCAGGATATTTACATATATATAGGAAGTTAGGGAACTGACAATTAGGACAAGAAAAGTGAATATAAAACTTAGTCCCATAGCAACCATGTAGCAACAAGTCTGTAGCAACAAGATTACCAATAAAGAAAACTTAAGAGACAATTTGAAAAATACATGCTTCCCAGAAAATAATGTCTGAAATTTCAGAGTTAAAATTGTGCAAATTAATCTTCTCCAGAAATACTTGAGAAATTTGGTCATTAAAATCTCACTCCTCATTGACATGATTTGTATAATTGAAATATAAAACTATACTAAGCATGTATGGATAATAACCTAGCTCATATTAAATATGGATAAGACTCTTTCTCTTGGTTTTATTAAAGTATAGTACTTGTCCAGAAATGGCAGTCACTGAAAGCATTCTGAGTTCCTAGTGTGTGACATGCACCCTGTTGGACTCATTAAATTACTCCTTTACGCTGTAATGGGTTAGATCTGGCATATCCCCAAGTGTTTGGAAAGCTATTGTATTATGGGGACATTACTCATAGTTAGATTCATCCACCAATGAATTTAACAGCTCAGTAGGCTTTCCAGAGTTTGGACTTGGTTAAAAGTGGTTGCTGGGAACATGATTCAGAAGGAGATCATCTCCCTCCTAAACACTTCCTTCTCCTCTCTGCTCCCTGGCAGCCATCATGTGGACAGCATCCACTGCAAGGGCCCTTCTACCAAGCTGTTTCTGCCTCAGAGCCAACTGACCAGGGACTACAAATGCATGCCAAGATGAATCTCTCCCCTCCTTTAAGTTGTGGGTATTGAGTATTGTGTTCCAGCAATAAGGAAAGTGACTATGATGCTTACCTACCTATAAAAGCTAAGATTGTAGTAAGCAGGAGGCATTGGTAGCATTTAGCATAAAGCAGCAGCATGAGTGACACCTGGAAGAATTTGCCCAGTCCAAGCGTACCCTAATGGAAGGTGTATTTTAGCAGGACCCCTAGGGATTGCTGTACACACTGGAGGAAAGAAAGACCTATGCCCCCATTGATGCTACAGTTGGACAAATGATTCCCCGGTGCCAGAGAGCCCTGCTTCCAATTCCTTAGGATCTAGTTCCTTACCAAGGAAGATCTTGCCATTAAAGAGAATCCATTTTTAAGGAAATTAACCATGGTTGTCATACAACGGATAGCTATTTTCAAAGTAATTCTTTAGATCAGCAGATATATTGGGCTGGGGAGATAGCTCAGTTGCATAAGCACTTGCCTGGCAAGCTCAAGGGCCTGAGTTCAATCCCCAGCTCTGCCAAAAACAAAACAAAACAAAACAAAAACCTAGATTACCAGGTATAGGTATGTAAAATTGATTAAAAAAAATCAAGTGTTAACTGTTCCTTTCAATAAGCTGAAAGAAATCAGTAGCACAATTATCTTAGCTAATATATATATATTATCTTAGCTAATATATATATATATATATATTCCCTCATCCCAGTTGCTCTTTCCTTTTAAACAGTTTCTTTCCCTTTCACAATACCTGTTGTATCTTTTGGATTTTATTTACTCTTTCAGTTTCTTACCATACATAACATAATCATATAATCATAGTACCCTGTAGACAAGTGTCTTAGGCTTCATTTTCTGAAACATTTATGTTTGATGGAATAGCTCAGGGTAACACTGTGTAATAGAGTAGTGGGCTGAGCTTTGATGGACTGCTGAAGTTGAGCTAAAATCCTTGTCTATGCCACCTTCCATCTCCTGGTTACCCATATGAGAATATATTTTTCTGTGTTGTGGTGGATAATCAAGATTAAACTACAGTAGGAAGCTAACATATTGCTTAATTTCTGTACTCAGAGAGCTAATCCAGCCTAATCCCTTCCCTCTTCTCCATCCCTGAATGTTGAGAAGATTGGCTTTATCCTCACAGCACACTGACCGGTGCCACATTGCAAAGAGCTCCATGTGATTATAAATTGCTAGTGCTTGTATTTGAACCTTTAATTATGATTAACTATTCACACAATTATTTGTCTCCTTTGTATATTAGTTTTTGATCCTCCATTTAGTCAAAAGCTTTCATAAATTTTAATAAGACCCATTATTATCTTCTTCCCTTTTTAGAAGCATACCACTTTTTAGTAATAAAATATGTCATTTATTTTTATTCTGTTTTTCATTCCTGGGAATGAGACAGAAGGAGAAAATTGGTCACTGCTTTGTTGTTGACTAGCCTTTGCTATGAAGTTGCTTAATACATTTGGGTTCTCAAGAATGTGTGATAAAATCTACAGATAAAGGTTAGACAAAGAACTGCAGTACTCACAGAAAAACATGCTTCCCACCTAGAGAACGCTTGCTGGATGATGCTGATGGTGCCAGCGTGTGTACAAATGCACATGCGTGTCTGTGTGAACAGTCAGATTTAAATCTCCTGCAGATCTGCTTCTTTCGGGAATCATTTGTCTTCATTTTTCGAAACACTCCATCAATAAGTAATGCCATAAACATATTGTTTTTACCATTCGGATTTTATTTTCATCAAATTATGGGAACACTTATTTTAAAGATCAAATAAATCTACAAAGCTTCTTAGAAACAGAATCAGCTTCCTGTCCTACTCCCACTCAATTTCTCTCTCTGCAGACATAAGTAATAGAATTTCAATTATTTTAGTTGATTTTTTCTGGCATTTAGGCCCATCTCATGAAATATAATATCTACATTTGAACTTAGTGATTCACTGTGTTCATTGTGTGTTGAATTCACAGTAGTAAAAATCAGAACATATTTGTGTGTGTGTGTGTGTGTGTGTGTGTGTGTGTGTGTGTGTGTGTGCCTGTGCACGCAAACAGAGGAAAAGGACCCCAGGTTCTTCTCTCTGAGCTACATCCCCAGCTCTTATTTATTTATTTATTGGCAATACCAGGGATTGAACTCAGGACCTTGCATTTGGCAGGCAAGTGCTTATTTGACTGAGCTATCTCCCTAGCACTCCCAGCTATTTTTTTTTTTTTAAATTGAAGTCTGCTTCTAAGTCACAAAGTTGCCAGGGGGCTGGGCTGGAACCTGATATCCTGCGGGCTCAAGCCTCCCAAAGTGCTGGGATCACAGGTGCGTCCCCCACAGCCCTGGCTAGAAAATTGCATTTTTCATCATCTTCTCCTCATCTTTCCCCTCCCCTCATTATCCCACCATAAATATAGACTTCTCTTAATTTTGGTGACCTCAAAATTTCAGGCTTATATTGTTGTCATTATAGTTTCTATCGACATATAATTACAAGATGGTCTATACGTTTATGTAATCACATTTGAGCCTGAGCTATGCCGCTTCTACGACTGCTTTTCATTTCCTGTGCAATGTTTGGTTCTGTGTACCTTCGTTTATCATTTGATCAGCTTGTTTGGTTAATTGAAGACAGAAATGACCTCTGTTGTTGAAAGCTCCCCGTAGCTCACGCAGACATGTTCTTATTTTCTCAACCTGCTCTTGAAAAGGATTTTTCTGGAGAACTCTGCTACTCTGATTGAATTCATTACCATTTGGGGAGTTCTCCCTTCCCTGGCCTGCCGGTTTCTTGTGTTGGATCTCCCATTTCATGCTTTTATTTTGCATGACCCTCTTGCTTCTGAGATTTCTATCTTTATGTAGCTTCCTGAGAAGGCAGCAGTGAGTTTACGGTATGTTATTTGAAAACGGATGCGTCTGCAAAAGTCCTTACTCTGCCTTTTTTTTTTTTTTTTTTTTTTAAATTAATTGTAAGATTTCTCAACAAGATCAGAAATCAGAATCTCTTTGAATTTGGGAGAGTTTCTTTCTCATATTGTCTTTTGCCAGCATTGCACTTTAAGACATCTGATTGTCCTTCTTGACCTTCCATATGGAAATGATTTGTTCTTTGGGTCTTCCCGCAACTCCCTGGAAATTTGTGGAACTGGAATTTTATTTCCAGAATTCTACATCTTATGAGTTTGGAAATTTTGTTTTTTATTCTTATGCTTTTTCACTAATTTTGTTCACTCATTAGGTTCTTTTAGTTTAGGAAATTACGTCTTATTATTCTGAAAGACATTCTAGAGCTATTTCACTGATTATTTATTGTCTCTATTGAAACAAATTATGTCTTAGAAATAAGGCCTTCTAAAATGGTCTAATTTTCTTATCTATTTTTCTATCTTCATGTCTTTATCCTTTTTCTCTACTTTTTGTAGAACTTTCTATTTTTTCTTCTAATTCTTCTGTCACAGTTTTTCTTCTATTTTCTTGGTTTTGATTTTCAAGAGCATTTTTTATTCTCCAAATAATATTTTCTTTTTTCTCTTTTGCAATACCTGGGATTGAACTCAGGACCTTGCCCTTGCTAGGCAAGTGCTTATTCTACTGAGCTATCTCCCCAGCCCAATATTTTCTTTTTATTAAAATGTTTTTGGTACAAGGTCTCACTACACAGTCAGACTCATAGTGATCCTCCTGTCTCAGCTTCTCCACAATGGGAATAAAAGGTATGTGCCACAATGCCAGGTCTCAGTGGCTGATTCAGCACCCATTGGGATGGGACTCGCATGGCATGTGGTGCCAGGGATCAAAGCCCAGTCCCTGAGCTTGTCTAAGCAGGCTCTTAGTCTGCTGAGCTATCTCACCTTCCCTGAATAATCATTTGTATAGCATCCTGGTCTCATTTTCAATGTCTCATAATATCTACTTTAGGAAAGTCTTCTAGCGATTAGTCTATGTTCTACCTCATTGCTTTTTCATATATGCCTTTATTTTTCATGCCAAATACTGTCCACAAATACCTGGTGACCTTTGGTTGTCAATTTAACACATGGAACAAGAAAAAAAAACAGTGCTCCTTGTGCCTGCGCATGAGCAGAGCTTAGCAATGTGGCTCATTCTGCAGGGTAATCGTGTTTGGCTGTTAAGTAGGCAACTTCAGTATTGATGATTTTAGTATTTTCTCTTACACTAATTGTATATCCCCCAAATAATTCCCGTGGGTCAAGATATTGGTGCCTTTTATCATTGTTTACAAAATGATTACTAAAAGTTTATTTTATACACATTGAAACCTTTCTATTTACAACTATCCTAAGATAAGTGACATTATTATTCTTTATATAAAAGTGAAGAGGGCCGGGGAGATGGTTCAGTAGAATAAGTGCTTGCATGGCAAGCTCAAGATCCTGAGTTCAATCCTGGATACCGCAAAAATAAATAAATAAATAAATAAATAAATAAAAGTGAGGAAAGTGGGGTCATAACCTACCTGCTTATCAGTATCATGTAATTAGTAATGTAGGAATTAGTATTTGAATCTTTGTTCATCTTTCCCTAACAGTATTTAACAATGACTATTACCTTAAAAAGTCACAGATACTCCACTGAAGTAAAGAAATGAATCCAGTAAATACAATGTTAAGATAGACAATATTATTGGGCAAACTAAAGCCAAAACAGAACTCTTGAACTTAGGGCTTGCTCAAGAGTTCAGTTTGAGCCACGTGTGAGGGAGCATGCCTGTCACTCCAGCCCTATAGGGGGCTGCAGTAGGAGAACAGAAGACTCAAGCACAACCTGAGACTTTTAGTGACTTACTGAGATTCTACCTCAAAAGTATAAAAAGGACTAGGGATGTACTGGTGCACAAGCCCCAGGTTAAAACAACAACAAATAAATCAGATTAATCTTCACACATAGCATGAAGGTAAGCGCAAGTCTTTCAACTCAAGAGGAATTCAACCAGACAAAGAGATGAAAAACTGAGAGAGGTAAGAATTCTAACCAGAAATTTAGACAAAGAACTATTGGAATAACGACAATTCTTTTGATGTAATTTCTACTACAAACACACACACACACACACACACACACACCCTCTCTACCATGTTAAATTCCTGCTAGAAGTACTGAAAACAATATGTAAAGTTGTTTTCCTAACTCATGACCAGCTAGGAAGCTGGACTCCCCCAAATGTAGTACTGCTGCATTTTCTGATCTCCAACCTTGTCCTAGGAACAAACGTGGCACCAATCCTACTGACCAGCTGCCTCCACTGTACCCTAAAATATCTAAAAAGCATCAGTGGAATAGTAGTTACTCTTAATTATATATATATATATATATATATATATATATATATATATTCATATTTTATGTCATTGCTTCATTGTAATTATCCATTTAATTTTCCCAATGACATTCTTTAATTCAGTTGTTCCATATTCAATACCTATACAAGCAAGACATTTTATAAGTAACAAAGACCAAGCCAAACTGGTTTTGTCTTTAATCTAAATTCTCCCAGGAGCTCCATATTTAAATAAAGAAGTCACCTACAGCCACAAAAGAAATAAACTGTAAAACCTTCCCCCTCCCACACTTCCTAATATTGAGACATACAAATAATTGTGCCATATAGCTGCCCTTTTCATTAGTACCCACACTTTCAAATATGAGTAAGTAAAGACACCTTTCCTCCTTCCAAAATTATGATATAAGTGAGATGGGCACTTTCAGAAAATGGCAAGTTTGTTCTGTAGATTAAATCCAGTACGTAAAAATAAATAACTCCAAAGTCATCCTGTGAAAAGGATGGCTGGGGAAAAGGTCACACTACTACTTACCACATCTAATTTGATTGCTTGAGTAACACAGAAAGGATGTTACAGCTGTTAGAAAATGTAAGTCAGCCAAACTCGTATGTTCATAAAAATACTTGGCATGTATTATAGATCCCTTTAAGTACAAATTTGGCTTGCTTGCTGTGGTGGCATGCTAGTGTAGCAATATCCAATGCACTAAAGCTTCCCAAATGTTTGTAAGCCTTTCAGTATTACTCATAAGGAAATTCAAGTGAGACACTCTGGTTAGCAGGATGCAAAAACAGTCCTAGTTTCCTACCTCTGCCTATCCACATCCTTTGATTATTTTTAGCACCTGCCATCCAGCATTGAATTCTCTGTGTACTCTTCAAATTTGGGCTGATCTTGGGACTAGGAAAATAGTGCTGAAGTGAAGTATGTCAGTGCTGAATCTATGTTTCTACTGTGCCCAAGCACTGGGAAGAATAATCCATGGCTGTCCTGCTGGAGGGATTGGAAAATCCTATGCACAAAACCTTGTTTGTGTCCATGAATCCCATCCTAGGTCACTTGCTAACTACCCAGCTCAGATATGTGAGCTAACCCAGTCCAGGTCAAAGAACTGTCCCCCTAGTCCACAGCTGACTGTGCACATCCAACTGCGTCTGCCCCATACTAGGGAGGCTGTCCAGTCAGTCCATATATTCATAATGAATAAATGATAACAGTCATTTTAAACCAGAGTGAAGTTGATTTACAATGCATCATTTTTGTGGAAATAACATGAGTATGTCCCTGACTATTGAACCAGACTCTGACTGTACTTAAAAAAATTTACTACTGCTTTTAATCAGTTCTTTCATGCTCATTCCTTTCCAAACCAGGGTTTGCTTATACTCATCCAAAATCAGTCAAATTATATCTTTCATTATGCATTGTAGAAAAACAGAAAAATTCCATTTTCACAGTTAAGATTCTGACTCTACTGTTAGTCAAGAGTAACAGCATACCATTTACGCAATATGAAAATAAATTGTTATGGCAAGTTGTATGACTCATCAACTACACTAAGCTCAAGAGCAGCTTTCATATTTATGACACTCAATACTGTTTTCTTTTTTCTATTTTTCTTAGACTGTTTCTTCTTTTCCTTGAGTTCCAGAGAAAGTTCTAGAAGTCAATACCCTCACTTTTCCTATTTCTCATATAGGAAAGCTGAATCTTGAAACCAGTATATAAACTGGGTGTAGTGGCTCATGCCTATACTTTCAGCTACTCTGGAAGTTGCATAATAAGATCGTAAGTTCAAAGCTAGCCTGGGCAAAATCTTATTTCAAATTAAAAGTAGAAATACAAAAGCCTGGGGATGTATTTCAGTGATACAGTACCCCAGGGTTCAATCTTTAATACTACAAACAAAACGAAAAAAAAATCCCTGCCTAAATGCAATTCTCCATTTTCATTCTGCATTGCATGATGGGTTGAAATAAAAACATCCTTTCTCCAGTCTAATTAAGCATATTACTTCATTAAAACAAAAGGCAGGAGTTGGGGAGATAGCTCAGTTGTCTAAGTTCCTAGATGGCAAGCCCAAGGATCTGGGGTTGATCCCTGGTACTGCATGCCATGCTGGCCCTGCACTGAGCTGGCCACCGAAACCAGGAATGATGGCACATGCCTATAATCCCAGAGCTGGGGAAGCTGAGATAGGAGGATCACTACTAGTCTGAGCTGTGTAGTGAGACCCTGTGATAAGTAAATAAGTAAATAAGCTTTTTAAAAGGCGGATATATCACCTTTTATATATTAATATGAAATTTATGTTTGACAAGTACATATTTATGATTATATTTCATAGTAGTATTTTAGGTATTTCAAAATCCTGAAAAAATATGAAGACAAGTTGAATGTCTCTTTGCTTTTGTTCTTTTTTGTGTGCCAGAGATTGAACCTGGAGCCTTGTCTGTGCTAACCACACACTCTTCCACTGAGCTCTGCCCCAACAGTACCTTAGATAGAAATATCAAATTCTGAAAGGTTACTATTTCTGGGTTCATTAGGATCATGTAATGATGAAACCAGTTCATTCCAGCTTTTAGACACTGATATCAGAAACCTGAGTCTTCTCTTTTACCTGAAAGCAATTCATACAGGTCACTTCCTGAATATTCTTTGTGTATATATTGCACAAGAATTCAGCTGAGGTGCAAGAAGAAGAAAAGAACAAGCAAACTACACTAAATTGAAAACAACTGATGGCATAAACAGGGAAAGCAGTGTGGAGAATTTGAAAGTTAGGACTCACTGGGACATACAGAAGAATCCATTCATGAAGAAATAGACCAAACGGGTTTGTTGGCTTCTGTTGTGTTGCACTGTTTAGAGTTCACAGTTGGAACAATTTTTGAATTGATATTTTGTTCTCTAAAAAAGGAGGGGCAAGTGCACTGTCACATTCAATTAATGAAAAATGATGACTCACAGAGTGGATAGACTAGGTCTGCACTTGCTGGGAAGACTGGGCCAGTTGTTCTTTGGAATATCTTCGATACTGACTCTAGGCAGCAGCCCTCTTGAACCCAGAACTGTAGCCACAAATGGTGGCTGTATGCAGTTGCAATGAAGTGTTACTCCATGGATTCCATCTGTTTATGCTTCTTGACAGGAACAAGTTAATGCTAAAGATGGGCAGCAGTTCTAAGCACACCAGGTCCTTCTGAGTTGTCATCAGTAAAATGCAGTCTAAACGGTCAAGTGAGCTTTCACTTTTGTCGCTTAAGGCTTACGGTAGCAGACTACACAGGTGGGATGTCTTCTGTTGACCCCTTTGGGCCCTTCTTCATCACTCTCTACTTACTCTACTTGCCTGCCTGGCCTGTGGGACACTGACAGGGGAATACTGCTATCTGTCTCCTGCTTGGTTTTAGCCAAGGGGTACATCAGGTTGAGATGGGAGCAAAAGGGTAAAGTCAGGGTGCTTTATCTCTTGCCCCCTGCCTTTGGTAGCATCTGTAGAGGATCCCCTTCCTATCGTACTGTCCCCACAGCTCCAGTTGGTCTGGAATTCATTTCTTATCTGAACAGGTCTAGGAGTGCTATTAGCTCCCTGCTGTTATTTCCAGGACCTTGGTCCTACATTGTGTCTGGTTTTCCTCCCTACCTTTGTAATCATTCCTTTATTGACCTTCTTTAATCACCTCTCTTACATAGGTCATCTATTTACTGCTGGTTCTCTCAACTCATACCTTGTTGAATAGTATTTCAGGGGCTCCACACACTGTTATTGTATATGTATGACCAGTTGGGGAGAGAGCTCGGTGGTATAAGTGCCAGCATGGCAAGTGCTAGGACCTGGGTTTGATCCCTAGTACCGCATGCTGTGCCAGTTGGGTGCCATGGCAGCCACCAAAAACTGGTGTAGTGGTGGACACCTGCAACCCCAGCACTGGGGAGGCTGCAACAGGAGGATCATTATGAGTCCAAGTTGTATAGTGAGACCCTCTACCAAACAAATAAATAAATACAGAAATGATTTTTTAAAAATCTATGGCATGGGCTGGTGAGATGGCTCAGTGGTCTAAAGCACCTACTTGGAACAAGCTTGGCAAAA
>NDGM011238140.1:3697-14708 GCA_002564305.1 Octomys mimax | reverse complement strand
CCTTGGCAAGTGCAAGGGCCTGAGTTCTAATCCCCGGTTCCGCAAAAAAAAAAAAAAAAAAAGACAGAAAGAAGCTAGAAAGCGCCTGGACAAGGAGTCTGCATCACCCCAAAATGTATTGATATTAGGACACACATGTTTTCGCGAGGTATTATTCTGCCTATCATAATACTGAACCTATGCTGGGCAATTGCATGTCACAGGGACCATGGTATGAAGTTTACTACAGTTTTATGTTTTTGGCTTCCAAGTAACCAATTCTTTAACACTCTAAAAAATGAGTAGTTTTTGCATATTCAGTTACTTTTTGGCTGTCTTTGATTTTTCTCTAAATTGCCTGTGACTTGCTCTGGGATATATTACATTTGTTAATATTTTCTGACTATATGAATACTGGCCAGAGGACACAACACCAAATAATTGAACAATAAATACTTTTCAATGTGTAAAAGTAATTACTCATTAAAAGCTTCTCACTAGTGTTTGTCGCTTTTTATATGAAGTTCCTAGTCTACACTGCTGCAGCGTAAATGCTTTTGTACCTCTCTCCCTCCTTTCTGATGTGGAACTCTCCTGCTGTGTAACAGTATTAGGAGGTGAAGTCTTTGTCGGTAATTAGATTATGCAAGGGGAGCTGCCACGCACAGGATTAGCGACTTTCTATGAAGAGGCATAAAGTGTTTTCACTCTTTCTGACCTGTGAGTTCTCAACAGAAAATAACTACACATGAACCAGAAAGTGGACCCTTAGCATCACCAAATCTGCAACCACTTTGTTCTCAGGCTGTCCAACCTCCACAAGTGAGGTTGTTGATATGCCACCTGCTCTGTAGTATTTAATAACATCAGCCCAAACTAAAGGAAACACTTCCCCATATGTTTACAAAACTCAGGAGAAAATCAGCGATGGAACCTCCCCACACTCAAAAATTTAATAAGTACTTAAAAAGTAACAATTTGAGGCAATCTGACACTACAAGTAATTCTTTTTTATTAAGTGTATTATTAGTGGATACATGAAAGCATACAAATAATAGATGTAAATGAATAACGTGCCATTTTGATGCATGTATATATTATATAATATTTAAATCAGTTTAAATACCTTTCAAATCACTTGTTATTTCTTTACAGTGAAAATCCTCTAGGTACTGTCTTCTAGCTTTTTGAACTGTGTAACTCATTGTTGTTACATGTTGTCACCCTGTTGAGCCATTCCACACCAGAACGTCTTGCTTCTTTTGAACTGCATTAGCAGCCTTTCCTTGTCAGTCCCTCCCCTCCCTTGACCTGGCCTCAGATAATCAAGATTCTATTCTCTACTGTGGTAAGATCAATTTGTTTTTTAGATTCCACATGTGAGTGAGATCATGGGGTACTTGGCTTTCCTCACCTGGCTTATTTCATTGAACACAATGGTCTCCAGTCCCATCCATGTTGCCTCGGATTATAGGATTTTGTTATTTTTAAGAATGAAAAGTATTCCACAAGACATGTGCCACATTTCCTGTATCCATGTGTTACACTTATGTCTAGAACCTTAAACAATTTCATTGATTCTCTGTTTAGGATCTCCCGCATCCCTTGAATCATAATAATGATATTGTATACATCTACATCTCTCTTCATTGGATTAGGGGAGGATTCATCTTTCTGCTGCAGGTCATAACTCTGTTCTGGACTGGTGATGGTAAGTCTCTTAGAGCTTTCCTGCCCCATGTGCAGAGGTGAGGTGACTCTGAGAGAGTCCAATGCCATTGGTAAGCTCCTCAGCTACTAGAGCAAAATACCTGAGGAAAAGCAGGGAAGGTTCAATTTGGCTTTAGCTTCGGAGTTTCAATTTAGAGTTGAGTTACATGTGCTCCAAGATGGAACTGACATGGTAGAAGGTAGAGCTGGAGCATGACTATTCACTTCACTGTGGATGGGAAGTAGAAAGCCTAAGAGCACTGAAGAACAATACAGTCTGTGAAGACCACAGGCCCAGTCAATCAGCTCCTTCGGGTAGGTCCCACCTCTTAATTGCACAGATAGCTGTGACCATCAGAAACTTAATTAACCTCTCCAGTTAAATTGAGTGGTATAATGAGGAACTTATTTCTTCCCCACAGGTGCATATATACACTTACTATGTGTTAGAGGTAGGAGGGAAAGCCAGCGTTTCTTTAAATTCAAGAAGACTAAATTATGCCTATCACTTTTTTTCCCCATCAACCATTGAATGTTCAGTGCTAGTTAGATCTTCACTTCCTACAAGCTCTTTGACGCACTCCTAATCTCAGTGAGGAGGAAGACAAATCCATAAGGAAGGTCAAGGAGACCATTAAGTGAGATTAACTTGACAGCATTCACTCTACCTCACTAGAATTAATGTGATGATGCCCTCTCTTCCTCTTTTATAAGGTAAAAGCAGTGAGGTGGATGTGAAATGTTGGAGTTCAGAAGACATTGATCATTCACTTCTTTGAATCCCTGGCAGTTTTATAGAAACTGTGGCATTTCAATTTGACTTTAGATGACTTCTCTTATTTTGTTTCGCATAGAGAAAGCATGGACATTCTACAAAATCAAGAAAAAGGGTCTCATTTACATTTTGGAAATGGACAATAGTCCTCTGCAGATGTGCCACACATAAAATGAAAGGTGAAAACTGGGACTAAGAACAGAATCAGTATTGATAATGCATCACAGAATAATTGAACACCTGAAAAGATGACCTTAGCTTTTGTTCCTAGGCAATATGGAGCGAATGAGAGCTTTTGAGTATGTGATTAATGTGATTAAGAAAGGTGTTTGGTGCAATTAGAGGGCTAACTTATATAGAGTAGAATGAGTTACATGTGCTTCAAGGCTGCAAACATCTGAAAGACTTATTTAATAAGATAGATAGACACACAGTACATACATTATTGTTCTTTTTGCCTAGAAATCTTCTATTCCAATACTTATTTTCATAAGTTTGGCTTTCCAATTGGATTCCAATATTTTCCCCATTTGTCACTTGTTCAGAGTGGCTTTTAAAAAGTGTTTTATAGTTTTTCCTTGCCTTCAATAGATCCAATAAATTTTAGGAGAGCAACACAAACATGCTCAAATATATTTGAATATTATCTCAAAATTTGGTAATAATAGGCCCCTAAACCTATCTGATCCTAGGATATTTTCTTCTTGATTTGGTATCATTAAATTTTTAAATTCCTTCTTAACAAACTTAGGTAGCTCCACTCATTCTGATTTGACATACACCCCAACTCTCATTCATAATACAGATGTAAGATCGTGTGGTGACAATTGCTTGCTCCAAGTTTTGCTCCTTATAAATGTAAACTTGTTTTGTGGTTTCTCAGTCATTTTTTCAGAATGTATTAATTTAGAATAAAATGTGATATATTATAAAATTTCAGATACAAGTGAAGTGGTAGTTTTTCTCACTCTAAAGTTTTTTATTGTTTTAAAAAATGATAGAGGTCAAGGGAGATAGCTCAGTAGAATAAGTGCTTGCCTGGCAAGCACAGGGTCTTGAGTTCAATCTCTGGTATGGCAAAAAAATAAATAAATAAAAATAAGAAATAAAAATAAAAAGAAATAAGAAATAAAAAAATATTTCCCTCTATTAAAACTTTCAAAGTTGGTTGCATGAGACACAAGCTCTTATTCTAGCTTGAATCTAGACCTTCTCCAAAGCTTCATGCCCTCCTAAGTAGAATTATGGAGATGTTTAGGTCTAAGGTGAATGAATGTGCATTAAGGTAGTGTAAATGTAGATTAAGAGTGTGATGACTGAATTAGCCCACTGCTTGATGTAACATTGCTCTGGGTATAGATAATGGGAAGCTACTAGCCTGGATGAGATAAGAGAGAAAATGAGGCTTGCTGCTACTGCTGCTTGCTGCTCATGGCTTCCTCCCTGCCATTGTGTGAACTATTTCTCTGCTACCATTTTACTGATTTTGGACTGAAAATTTTACAAAATATGAGCCAAAATAAACCTTTCATTATCTAATTTGTGGGTGTTTGGTACTTTGTGTCAACGTTGAGAAGAATAGACAATTCAACACATGGATTTTGTAGACATTCAGATCATAGCAAGCTGTCCCTTTTTGTCAAAATTATATATATATATATGTATATATATATATATTCATATAATAAAATACCATCATGTCCACCTACTAACCTCAAACATATAGTTCATTTCAATGTCAACTCAAGTTTAGAATACATAATCTCTCTTCATTTGAATCAGAAATGAATGAAACTCAAGGCACCATTCATCCTGAGGCGAGCTCCACTTGATCTGTGAATCTATGAAATTAATAAGTTATGTGTCTCCAAAATGCAATAGTAAGGTAGGGATAGAGTAGCTATTCTCATTCCAAATAAGATTAAAAGACAAGAGAAGGGGACAGAAAGATGGGAGTGAGGAACGAAGGGGGAAAGAAGGAGGAGAAAGAAGTGGTAGACCTCAAATAAGTATAAAATCTAGTAGTGGAAACAGCAACTAAGTCTTAAAGTAGGAGAATAATCTTAATTCCACGTTGCACATCCTGGGAGGACTGGAGTGAGAGCTGAGCCTCCCAGAGCCTCAGCAGTCCCATTCCTTGGACTGTGCAGGAATTCATCCCAAGTGGCCTTGGTGCACCAGTCTCTTGCCTGGAGTCTCTTAGGCTGGAGTTGCACCCCAGAGGCTTCCTACCTTCATGGCTTGACTTGTCCTTGCTTTTATGGGATCTCTGTGTTAGCTGGGTCTTTGTGTCAAGTCCCTTCCCCTTAGTTGTCCTTGACATTTTTTTGAAACAAGGTGGAATCAACTCTTACCTGCTGCAAACTTCCTGAGCTAGTGCCGTGGGGACATTGCCAAGGTTTATGGCTGTACTTTTTGTTTGGGTGGGTCAAATCATACTTGAGCCTACTGAGGTTTGACTGTGGTAGCAAAGGTATTCTCTACTGGAGTTCAGGGAACAGAGTCCCAGAGTAGTGTTGAATTATGGAAGCTAAAATTCCTGAGGGGGTCATTCTGAAAACCCTGCCATAGTCTTCTTTAAGATCACTGGAAAGTCTTTGAGGTTTGTTCTTTGGTGCCCTTCATTAATAAAACCTATCTAATCCCTATTCATGTCACTGCTTTTTCATGTATTTAGTACAGGGTCTACAGGATCTCACTGCACAGGTCAGGCTCATAATGATTCTTCTGTGTTCAGCCTCCCAAGCACTGGGATTACAGAAACACACCACCATGCCCAGTCTCTGTCACCATCTCAGCACACCCCAGGGGGCTGGGCCAGAATGGCAGGCCAGGGATTGAATCCCCGGCCCCTGAGTGTGCCTAAGCAGGCGCTTTAGTTTGTTGAGTTATCTGGCCAGCCCATGTCACTACTTTTTTAAATGACTGGTTCATCATACCTTTAAGAGTCTCTCCTGAACATGCTTATTTGTTGGGTTTTGTAGTGGTTTGTTTTAGTTATTCTCTAAATAACTAAACAAAACAGTTTGAGTTGGTTTGGTAATTTTCTAAATCTTTCTATTCTGCCTTCTTCTCAGTTATATATTCTACTTTTGAATCATTTATCTATTCTCTCTTTTTATAGTATGCAACTGAGTCCAGAAATTAAGAACTGTAAACACTTTTGTTGCTTTGTTCTTTCTTCTGCCAGATAACTCATTGTACTACCCTAAAGTTCCACCCTCCACAGTGTCCTCAGATATGAACAAAATTCCATTTTTTAAATCCCAATGATAGGGGCCGGGGAGATGGCTCAGTGGAATAAGCGCTTCCCTGGCAAGTACAAGGGTCTGAGTTCAATCCCTGGTTCTGCCAAAAAAATAAAAAATAAAAAATAAAATAAATCCCAATGATGACTTTCAATTCAATTTTCTAATACGGTGTTCCACATTTCCATCAGAGACCTCATCAGCAGGGCCTTCACCAGCCATATTTCTACCATCACAGTCATCATGAGTGTTTAAATAATCTCTGAGAGTGAGGATGTCTGCACGACTCCTCTTTTGCTCCAACTCCTTAACATCGTTACCTGTAATTCTCCACTCACTGAAATTTATGCATTCTCTAGTCTTCTCTACCCAAATCTTCCAACTTCTATCCATTACCCAGCAGCAAAACCATTTCCAAATTTTCAGATATTCATCAGAAGAATAACCTTGCTTTTGGCACTACTTTTCCCTCTTGTTGCATTTTATGCTCGTACACTTCATAGATATTTATTTGATCAAACATTGGGGGGCTGAAAACACAAGGTGGTAGAGTTGCTTAGGACCTTTCAGTCTTCTTATAGAAGATGGTGAAAGAGCAAGAAATCACACATGTGGGAGAGTTGAAGGTGGCCTAACCCACCCTTTTATCAGAAATCCACTTCTACAATATGACATGAGCCCATTCTTGAAGCCAGAGCCCTAATACTTCCAGTTATCAGCATTGTTGCATTGGGAACTAAGTTTTCAACACATTAATTTTGTGTGGTACATTCAAGGAATGCCACTCACCAGCCAACTGAGATTCGAGATGAAACTATGCTTTTCATATGTAAATCAAATAAAATTTAATACCCTTTTAAATTTGAGAGGCTTAGTTGGTTTAAAGTTAATAAATAAAAGTTCTTATCAAGAACTAGAAAGTTAAAGTATATTGTGTGAAGCCCCATATTTTAGAGTGTTTATGTTTATGCATAAATTAGCATAAACATAAACAACACAAAAACATATGTAATATATATATATTGTTTTTTCAGACGTTTATTGTCCTAGAAAAAATGTGGAGCATTTTAACATGTAATGTAAACTTGAAACAAGGTCTTAGCTGCATACAGTGATCTAAATTGCATCAATAACTTTGTTTCATCCATGATCTTAAATATAAGGGTCTTTTGCTTCAAAAAAACAAGCCTTTAGTTTCATCAGATACATTTATTTTGACACAACAATAAAACAAAATAATTATTAGTTAAGAAATCTGTTGGTTTCTATGATAAATATTAGGATTAGGAATAAAATACTCAAAAATTAGCTAGACCAGAAATATTGATTAACATATAGCAACACAAAAATGATTCCATTGCTCAGAATTATATTTGCTATAATTTTGAGGTTTGTGTGTTATAAGCTAATTGTGATACATGAAGAAACTTTTTCTTCTTCTTCTTCTTCTTCTTCTTCTTTTTTTTTTTTTTTTTTTTTGTAGAACTGGGGATTGAGCTTAGGCCCTTGCGCTTGCCAGGCAGGCAGTCATTCTACTAAGCTATCTCCTCATCTCAGAGGAAATTTTTAAACAAGTAAGAAATTTGATTTGCAAATATAATTCTTTTATATTTTCTGAAATGCAATAAATAAATTGATGATAAAAAATATAAGCATTAATTACAAATATTGAATTATTCATTTATTTTTCTGCTATTTGAGAATATCTACTCAAAAGAAGACACAGGAAATTTTTTAACCATATAAGTATTTCTCAAGAACACTAAACTGAAAGGGATCATCCAGTAACAGGGGATTTACTTTTCTGAGATCTTCCAAACACTTTGACTGCTGAAAGATTGATACATACTTGACTTAAGGATTTTGACAAAACATGAGCTTTACAACTAACCTCTGTAGCTCAAGATTTTTTTGTATGAAAAAATTAAATGGATCTGCCTACAGTGAAATCCTACCTCAAAAATAATGGATCTGTTTTTATAATGAGGACAGAGCTTAATGTAGGCCAGTGCTTCCTCCCATAGTTGCACAGCTACCATTTCTTTCATGAATATCTGGCTTAGTGCACTTTGTTATAGGAATCGATCAGGTTTTGACAATAGGTGATCACTGTTATACACTGAGGCCTAGAAACAGGGTGACAGAGAAAATACTTATTTTATTTGTGGAAAAATAAAACAAACTAGAACACTGTACAGAATTATTTACTTCATCTCTTTTTCTTCGTGGGACTGAATGACTCTTAGTAAAATATTCTTTTGTCTCTAAGACATTACACATAGAATAGCATAAAACAATGTTAAATGATACATATATGTGCCCAACAACAGACCATGGAAAAATTTTTTGAAATTAGGGAAAGTTTAATAGGAAAAAGGAAAGCCAAGTGGTTTCATGATTTTTAAACAATGATGTTTGCAGTTAGTTATTGAAACCCTTACTATTGTCATCATAATCAACACTACGGAATTGATAGTTACATTCCTGTTTTGCAGATAAGGAAACTGGTTTAAGGTAGCTGTGTAACTTTGCCAATGTATAAAGTTAGTAAGTATGGAACCATTTGCAGTTATTACAGGGCGGGGCATGTGGTTCCATGCATCCCAGGCTAAGGAGTACCCCCCACTAATTATTCAGAGTTCCAATTCAGCCTAGGGATTTGCCTCTGTCGGTCTCAAAAATTAGCAACAGTCTGAAACGTAGTCTAGTAGTAAGAATCAGTTCTCATGGGAATGTCCAACACAGAATCATGGGCAGAAATCCCTTAACGAGTCCACAAGGATCCTTTTTGGCCATAAACAAACATTACTTACTCATCCACGTGGGTCACATCTCATGAAAACTATCATAAGTGTGATTTATAGGCAAGGTCACACACAGTTAACGGAGAGACCCTGACTCCACGTGAGCTGTCCAACACTCCCAGGACTTCCCTGTGGGAGGGAGTGGGTCTCTTGTTCAGAAATAAAAGGCACCGCCACCACACTCCCAGGCCTTCTGCCAAGTTCCTTTCTAGGCAAGTTAGTGCCTCTCACTAAAGTTTTCTTGCTCGTTCTGTGGTGTATCTGTGTGTCTTCTTCAATTCTTTGTAAAACATAAATACCTGGATCTTGGGATCCACCAGCACCCTGGTAAATGGCCGTAGGGTAACCAGTGGGTGCTAGAAGCTGGGATCCAAATTGAGGACTACCTCCAAAACACAAAATCTAACCTACTCTATAATGGCTGCTTTATAAGGGAATACAGGGACAAATGGCACAGTGCAATAACAAACAAAACTCAGTGCATCAACAACAAAACTCAGTGGTCTGAAACTTTTTCTAGAAGATGTCTAAGAAATTTTATTTATTTAGATGTTTATAGTCTAGTTTTCCCCAAGCTAGAGTGTAAATTTCTCAAAAATAGGATACCTGTCTTTTCCACTACTATATATTGTAATTAGTACTGAACTCAATTTTGGTATTATATTAAAATTGTAGCTAGTAAGAGCTAAGTAAATCTTTATTGATTAAATGAATGTGTGATGATAAAAGGTATAACCCTGTTTCAAAGAGCGATTAGGCTTATTTCCAAGTTGAAATAAAAATATTGTTACAATATGACTTCTCAATAGTCAAGTATAACAATGCAATACAGTTAGAACAGAGGAATGTGAAGAACGTTTTCTTAGGTACGTAACATCTTTAAAGCTTAGAAGACTTAGAGTTATGCCTCCTTGGGAGTGATGAAGTCAGGGAGTCCAATCAAATAACTGAAGTTCAAAACAGAGCTCAAAGTGCATTAACTGTGTAATTTTTGACAAATTACTTAATTCCATTTTAAAGGGATGATAATAGTATTATCTGACTCTTAGATTTGTTGTGAGATTCATATATTATTAGAAAATCAAGCTCTCAGCTCAGTGCTTAGCATATAATGAGTACTTTAAAAATTTCTTGCTTGAAAGTAAACTCTTAAAATTATATTCAATTAGTTTGTAAATCCTTGTAAGGAAACCAAAAGATAATTTACATATTCAGTAATATAATTTTAACCTCCTTTATAGCTTCTATGAGATTTATTTTATGTCTGAAACAGTTGTTTGCAAGTTCTCAATTCATTCTTGTTGGATAATGTTTCATTTATAGCTTCTGATTTTAATAATAGCAATATGTAAAATAATTCTATCCTACCACTAATTGAAGCAAAAGAAAGCATCATTATCGTAGTTAGATTTTAAGCATGTTAGTTTTCACAAGATCTTATATTGCTAAGATTTTCTTTTGGAATCCAGGTTAGTTGGGCAGAATATAGCTTTTTAAATGTATGCTGTATACCACAATATTTTAAAAGAGGGAAAGTAACAAAATTTCATTTATTTAAGTCATTTGATATACTTATTAACTTTTGCTATTTAAAATTTGGAATGAGGAATTTATCAAAGTTATCTAAAATGTATTACCACTGAAGTAACTCTAAGCATTAACATACAGAATTTACTCCAACTCTTATGGGTTAATAACTAGTTTAAATATATTTAAACTCTGGGGCTGGAGAAATAGATCAGCAGACTAAAGTGGCTACTTAAGCAAGCTTAGGCAGGTAAAGGGCCCGCAGTTCAATCCCCAGCACCATATGCTGCGCCAGCCCCACACCCAGGGCAGGCTGACCTGGCCAGAGTCCGGGGTAGTGGTACACACGGATAAGCACAGTGCTGGGGAGCCTGAACGCAGGAGGATCGCTATGAGTTCGACCTGTGTAGTGAGACCCTGTAACAACCAAATACATTAAGATAAATAAATAAATATATTTAAACTGAATTTTTCATTGTTTAGCGAAGAAGGAAAAAACTTTTTTTTTCTTTTTTTTATTGGAACCAGGGATTGAACTCATGACCCTGCTCTTGCCAAGGAAGCACTTATTCCACTGAGCCATCTCCCTGGTCCAAGAAATAAATTATTTACTTAAATTTCTGTTAATATTGATTTCCTATTTACTTCTTTATAGCAGTTCAAATTATATAATAGTTTCCCTTAATTTTTACACAATGCTACTTTTTAATAAGACAAATCTCAAAAGGTTCAAATATTGTAATTAGAAATACAAACTGGATGGCATTATTGATTATCTGTCCCTACTGATCACTAACTGATGATTCTATAAAATATATAATGATTCAATGAGAGTTTAAAGAATAGTGTGCTTTTTGAATTCTTGTTAGATATCATTAGAAATGTTTGTCCTGTCACACTGCTTTAATAAGTCTTTCTTTCTTTCTTTCTTTCTTTCTTTCTTTCTTTCTTTCTTTCTTTCTTTCTTT
>NDGM011238097.1:361-13945 GCA_002564305.1 Octomys mimax | reverse complement strand
TGAGTGTTGACTTTGTATCCAGCTATACTACTGAATTTGGTTATTAAATCTAGAAGTCTTTTGGTAGAGTCTTGGAGTCTTCTATGTAAAGTATCATGTTATCTGTGAACAATGATAATTTAACTTATTTTCCTTTTCTTACTCTTTTTAGTTATTTTTCTTGCCTAATTTCTCTGGATAATTTTTCCAGAACTACATTAAATAGGAGTGGTGATAGTATGTATACTTGTCTTGTTCCTAATTTTAGAGTGAAAGCTTTCTATTTTTGATGATTTTGTATGATGTTAACTATTGGTTTGTCATAGATAGTTTTTAATCAGTTTGAGATAAAGACCATCTATTTCAAAAACAAAGACTATATTTCAATTTTCTATAGAGTTTTTTATCATGAATGAATGTTGGATTTTGTTAAGTCCTTTTTCTACATATATTGAGATGATCATGCAATTTTTTGCCTTTGGCTCTATTTATATGGTGTATTACATTTATTGATTTATGTATGTTGAACCATCCCTGCATTCCTGGGATGAATCTCCCTTCATCATGTTGTATATTTTTTTGGTGATTTGCTGTGTTCTGTTTACCAGTATCTTATTATGGATGTTTTTTCATCCATGTTCATTAGGGAGATTTGCCTATAGTTCTCTTTTTTGGTTGGGTCTTTCTCTGCTTTTGGGACTAAGGTAGAACTTGCCTCCAGGAATGAGTTTGGGAGAGTTGCTTCCATTCAATTTCATTAAAAAGTTTGAAAAATATTGGCATTAAACCTTCTCTAAATTTCTTGTAGAATTCACTAGTGAACCCATCAGGTCCTGGGTTTTCTTCATTGGTGAGTTTTTAATTACATTTCCAATTTCATTCACTGATACTAAGTTATTTAGAATATTTATATCTTCTTCATTCAGTTTTGGTAATTCATATGTCCAGGAATCTGTCTATTTTCTCTGTGATTTTCATTTTATTAGAGTACAGGTTCTGGAATTAATTTATAATCTTCTAGATTTCCACAGGATTCACTGCAATTTCACCTTTTCATTCCTAAGTGATTGATTTGAGTCTTTCATTTTTTGATAAGTTTTGTTAGAAGCTTATCCATTTCATTTCTTTCATTTGAAAGAAGCAACTCTTTGATTCATTGATTCTTTATATTATTTTCTTACTCTCAATTGCATTAATTTATGCTGTGTTCTGTATACTTTCTTCTCTCATATGACCTGTGAACTTGATTTGTTCTTCTTTCTCCAGCAGTTTGAGGTTCAACATTAAGTTGTTTATTTGGGCTCATTATGTTTCCCTAATATAAGAATTTATCAATATAAATTTCCTTCATATGACTGCTTTCATCATGTCTCATAAATTCTGGTATGTATGTCGTCAGTATTGTTATTTAATTATTGATACTCCTTAATTTTCTCTGTGGTCCATTGGTTGTTCCAGAAGGTATTGTTTAATTTTCATGTATTTGTGTAGTTTTTATGGTTCCTTTTGCTATTAATTTCCAGTTTCTTTGCTCTATAGCCAGATAACATGCATGAGAAAGTTTCAATTCCTTTGCATTTACTACACATGCTTTATGGGCTAACATAAAGCCCATATGGTCTATTTTAGTGAATGTCTTATGTGAAGTAAGAATGTTCATTCTGATGTTGTGGCGTAGAACACCCTGTAGACATCTGATGAAAGTCCATTTATTCACAGGTTTGTTTTAGTTGTCATATTTCTTCGTTGATCTTTTGCTACTTAACCTATCTAATTGTAAGAGTGGGGAATTAGTGTCCCTTACTACAATTTTGTTAGTGCTTATATGATTTTTCATGTCCATTGATATTTGTTATATGTAGTTGGTTGCACCAATGTGTGGTACATATATATTCGATTGCTATCTCTTCTACTTGAAGTCTTCCCTAAACAAGTATAGCAATCCTAATTGTCTCTTTTGATCAGCCTTGGTTTAAAGTTCACATTATCTGTGAATAGAATAGCTACTCCTGCTTTTTTTTTGGGATCTTGTCACATGGAGTATTATTTTCTGTCACTCGACTTTTAGTCTATGAATTTCTTTTTGAGTTACATGATATTCTTGAAAGCAGGGTCTTCCTTCTTGATCCATTCTTCCAGTCTGTTTCTTTTTATTGGTGAGTTGAATCTGTTTACACTGATGGTTACAACTGCTGTGCATTGGCTTATTTTTTCATGTTACTTTCCTATTATTGGTTTCTTATATTTCTTCCCTGTTTTTTGCTTACCCTTCTTGGTGGCTTCTTTCTAGTGGTGTTCTTATGGTTGCAGTCTTCATTTTCTCTTTCTAGTATATGCTTCAGATCATTCTGAAGAGCTGGTTTGGTAGTCATCAATTTTCTCAGGTGTTCTTTATCATGGAAGTATCTTATTTTACTGTCAATTTTGAAGGATTATTTTGTGGGGTACATCAATATGGGTTGGTATTTGTTTTCTTTTTTTTTTTTTTTTTTTTGTTTCTTTTTTTTGCAGAACCGGGGATTGAACTCAGACCCTTGCACTTACCAGGGAAGCACTTATTCCACTGAGCCATCTCCCCGGCCCCTGTTTTCTTTTAGTGTGAAGATTCATCACTCTAAGCTCTCCTTGCTTTGAGTGTTTGTATTGAGATGTCTGCTGTGATTCTGATGGGTTTTCCTTTATAGGTGATATTTTTCTCTCTCTAATTGCTTTTAAAATTTTGTTTTTGTGCTGAATTTTTGGAATCTTACTATGTACATTGTGTAGATTTATCTTGGTTCTGCCTGTTTGAAATTGTATGTACTTCATTTATTTGTATGTCAAATACTTTATCCATGCTTGGGAAGTTTTCTCCCATTATTTCTGTGAAGAGTTTTTTTTTATGACATTTGTGGGGCCAGGGAGATAGCTCAGTAGAATGAGTGTCCTGAGTTCAATTCCCAGTGCTGCAAAAATAAATGAAGAAATAAATAAATAAATGGCATTTGTGATGTCTTCAGCTTTCTCATTGATGCTAGTAAATCTTCTGTTGTTCTTTTTGGCTCCATCTTATAACTTTTGGACTGATATTTCATGGTCTCTTGTATTTTTAAGACTTCTTTCTTTTCTTGGTTGTAAGTTTCCTTTCAAAAACACCTTCATTCAATCTGTTGTGCACACTTGTAACGGAGGTTTTAGTTTCTTGGATTTCTGTTTGCATGTGTTTCATGGAATTCATTTTTTCCACTTGTTGGACACTTGTGTTTTTCCTCAGTATCCTAAACTCTTCTATTCTTTTATGTCTCTAATATCTTTCATTTTGAGCATCATTCCTTTTCATATCTGAGAGATGTTTTCTATAGCATTTTCCACTTGTTTTTTCACATCTGTTGATATCATTTCAGGAATTTTTAGCATTTGACTTTCAAATTTGTCTATTTCTTTATGTTCTGGGATTTTCCTGGGTGGGCTGGGGGCTTCAGACTCCATTTTGCTTCTGTCTTGTCATTTTCTTTTATTTTGCTTTCTATATTGATGTTTGCTGATTTCTTATTATAGGTAGCTTTATCTTTAGTATCAAGGCTTGCCCAAGAGATGTTTGTTGTTCAGGTATGTCTTCTAGATATAGATGATTCTTTGTCTCTATCCGAAGAACTTACCTTCCCAGTTTCATAAGGATGAAAACATACTTTTTAGCTTAGCGCCTAGTCCTTTGATATTGGACTATGGTGGTACTTATAAAGCCGTACAATCACAGTGTTATCATACAAGGGAGAAAAATAATGCAACATTTATGGCATTCTGGATAAAGTAATGCAGTTAGCAGTAACAATATTTTTATGTACAGCTTAGCTATTACTGATAGATCATAGAAACTCTTACCCTGGTACCTTTAAACACAGAAGCAAATTCTAAAGTTATAAGAAAATCCAACATATATCATATCTTATGTGCAATGATTTTTTTCATTACTGGAGTGATTTTACCTTCGGGGAGGTAAAAGATGGGAAGTGGACAAGAATAAGTTAGAAGTCAAATATAGTAGAATGAAGGCTGCAAGTTGAAGGGGGGGTCACCCAGGTTTTGGGAAACTGGAGGACACAGGAAAAAAGAATGAGTGAGAAAAATAAGGGGTGTTGAACTGGATCAGAAAGGGAAGAGACAATGTTTTGTCACATAAAAGTATGATACATTTGATAGTTGAGGAAAGAGAGAAAGAAGACCAGTAGGAGAGAGAGAGAAAAAAAAGAATTTTATGAAATCTAAACAGTGAAAAAAAGAAGAGAAAAAAAAAAAAAAAGAATAAAAAGAGACCAGAAAAACAACAACAAAAACAAACAAAAAAGCAGAAATAACCACAAAATACAAAACAAGACAAAAACCCATCCACAGAAGAACAGGGTAGCCAATCAGATAAAGAAGGGAGAATAAAAGTATCAAAATTCCTCTGCTGTTCACAGTACTGCTGCAGTGTCCAGGATAAATCCCAGCAATGTGCTGTGTAGTCCAGCCAAGCTTGCCATGGGAGTGGTGCTGAGCAGGGAGCTGATCTTGCCTCTGGATGCAGGGGCTGGAGCTGGTCTTCTGTTGGTAGAGCTCTCCAAGGCCCTTTGCTATAGAATGGCAGGCTCACCTATTTTTATTCTGTGTGTCTGTGTGCTGAGGCTCAACACTCATTCACCTAACTTACCAACTGCTGGCTCCTCACTGCTGCTTCAGACTTTTCCACGCTGCTGGTCTCATCTGGACCTTCATGTGCACCTGTGCCAGAGCCTGGTCTCCCTGGTTACACCTCTGTGTCCATGCGAGGGTCTGGCCTGGTCTCACTGATTTCACTGCTTCATACAAGCGTGTGCTATGCGTGGGTCCACCTGGCCTGGTCCTGCTGAGCTGCTCTGCCTTTGTTGGGCCTGTGTGTGCCCACACCCAGGTCTGCCTGGCCTGGTCTTCAATACTTATCTTATGATAGGTAAATTATCTTAGATGAAAATATAGGCACTTATAGAGGACTAAGAATGCTGAAAAATCAAGAGAATATACCCAACAGGAAGTATGCCAAAACCATGATCCTGATTGGCCAAGGCATGGGTAGAATCCATATAAAATGCTCCAAGTAACAAAGAAGACAAGGTAGGGCTGGTGAGATCCCTCAGCAGACTAAGTGCCTGCTTAGGCAAGTGCAGGGACTGGGGTTCGATACTCAGCACCACAGGCCACGCCGGCCCTGCTTCTAGACACGCTGAGCCAGCGACCATGTCCAGGCGTGGTGGCACACCTCTATAATCCCAGCACTTGGGAGGCTGAAAAGAGGAGGATCCCTGTGAGTCTGAGCTGCCTAGTGAGACCCTGTACCAAATACATTTTTAAAAAGACAAGCCACCATAATCATCCTCCTTTTCATAGTTTTTCTAAGTTGTTGAATAGTAGAATAAGCGAAAAACAGGAATAACTTTGGGTTTGACAGTTAAATAAGCTTGTATATCTTTGGTATCTTTTTGACAAAAGACTGTTCACTCCTTTTTGTCAGTTGCAGAAGATGGGAAGGTAAATTTAAAGGATTACCTGAATGGATTGATGCAAACACCATATTTTACTAAAGGTTCAAGTAAGTGAGGATTTTTTAATGAAAATTATGAGTCAGATTGTTTAGTTTTCATTAAACGCATTTGTGTAGTTTCTAATGCCATACAGTAAGTCACCTATATATAAGAAATGTACTCTGAGTGGAGAATCAGTAGGGAATCCTCATCAGATTTTCTGTACTTATATTTCCTGGAGTTATGGTGTATTTCCCATCACTCAAAAAGGACAAACCCGCAAAACGTGTCTGTGTGATGCGTCCCACTGCCCGAGCGTGTGCTCCAGCAGGTGGCCTGTATGTTCACAGCCTGCCATTTTTATTGAAATCTTGTAGGAATAAGATCAGCGTTCCCGCTTCTCTCACCTTCCTATCATCCTTCCTATTATTTATGAATATTAAAATGAGTCTTTTACAAGAATATTAACTGCTAAAACATAGGATTCCTCAAAATTTAGCCTTTTGGAGACTTGGATAGTAAATTCAGAACTGTTTTTGCATTTTCTGGGTGTACTTGGAGCAGTGTTTTTGTTTTGTTTTTGAGAAGTGGCTAATTTTACTTAATTAAATTAGGTAACTAAACTAAACTAACTAGTACTATATTTAGCATGAGGCCAAAGTACTATATATTAATTTTGGTTTTGTAAATAGGATCCGTTTCATAGGTATGTGGTTCGTTAACCTCTTTAGAGTGACTGCTTTGATATGATAGTATTTATCGTAATACGACGCCTAAATTTTTTGTACTTGAAAGAATAGTTCACACATAGTACTTTCAAAAGTAAATATTGTCATTTTGATTTTAATATATTAGTATCACTTTTCCATTATTTGGGAGACATTTTGTATATACAAATGAAAAAACTGACAGTAGTTATATCAAATTATGACCAACGACCCAATTTTTGTCAAGAAAATTACTTTTATGGTTAATTATCATATTTTTAAATGAATTCCCACTTTCAGATGTGATAGTGAGCAATATAAGCGATATTCCGAGGCTTTCTTCTGTAATAATTATTTAATCACAGACTTGTCTTCAGTGACTTAATTATAACAGTTAACTTCCTGCCTATGCAATCACTACTGTCTTAGCTACTCTTCTCTCACTGCTGGGACAAATACCCGACACCCAAAGTGAAGGAAGGAAAAGTTTATTTAGCTCACAGTTACTGGAGGTTTCAGTCCATATTTGGCTGGTTGCAAGGCAGAGCGGCACGTGGCAGAGAACAAGTTTTCATGGAGGCGGCAAAGAACTGAGAGCAAAACGGAGGAGGAGCAGCAGCTCAGGCAGCCAGCTTCTCTTCCCTCCTTACTGAAATGCACATTACCTGCCGCAGGGCAGGTGCAGCAGCCACACCCACAGTGACCAGTCACAAGCCCCAGAAGCCACCCCACGACAGCAGGAGGCTTTAGGGGGGACACCTGTCACAAACCGGAGCAACCACCTTGACCTTAAACTTGGCTGCTCGTGCAACTACTGCAGCGCTGCACAGAACAGCCTCCCAAGAGTAGGCTTCTGATGTGTCCCTCGAGAAACTGACACTGAGCTCACATTGTAAAGTAAATGTACAAGCTGGGCATGGTGCACAGCAGCAGCTCAGACAAGGCGCTTGGTAAGCGGTAGCAGTGGCTGTTTTTATTATTATAATTTGGAACTTACCTAAAGTATTTGAGTGTTCTCAAAAACTTCTCACAACATGTATATTTTTTTGCATGTAGAAATAAAAGACGCCTTGAAAGTCCTGGCCCCCATTAGAAATAATGGAGCCAGCCCCGATGACCTCAGCTCCATGATGAAAAGCATAGGTGTTCTGGTACCTCAAGATACTGTGCAAAGAGCACTGAGGGGCATGGCCCCTAGGGGTAAGTATGGGATATGTTCCTCTGCATTACTTACCTCTGCTAACAGTACTCTATAAATTGTTTAAGAGTTCTCAAAGAGTTCATTCACTTCACGGGTAATCCAAGGCTTTCTTCTACCTGCTACCTAGTGGCATTCTAGTTGTCATCATCTGTGTTGTAATCACTCTTAGCAACAGCATGCAGAAGAGTTTTATAGGAGGTGAATGTGTGCGTGTGTCTTTCTGACTGAATGCATGTCCCCATATTTCATAACCCAATTATCTTAGTTTTTCACAAAATACCCAACCACTACAGTTAAGGGAGGAAAAGTTTATTTGGCTTAGTGTGTAGAAGGTTCAGTCCATAGTTTGCTGGCTCTAAGGCAGGGTGGCATGGTAGACATGCGTCACAGAAGAGAAACCGTTCATGACAGATAGAGGGTAGCAAAGCAGGCAAGGGGCCTTAGCAGCTTTCCCCCACTTCTTTTATGTTCCATCTGGGGTCCAGGATTAGGGTGGTACCCACCAATCAGTGGACCAATTTAGTAATCACATGCCTTAAGTCTCAGCATCACACTCTGTAGTTTAGTCACCTCTGAAAAAGTCTCATCCACAGCCACATGAAGATTTATAGAGACATGTAGACATAAACCATAACATTCCACCCCTGACCCCTTAGAGACTCACGTGCATCCCTTTATGCAAAGAACATTTAGTCCAACTCCAGGAGTTGCCAAAGCCCTAACAGTCTCATCACCATTGGAAAGTCTAAGTCCAAAGTCTCCTCTGAGGTTTAAGGCAAACTCATAGCTATGAGCCCTTATTCAAATGGGAAAAGTTAAACATTTCCTCATGCAATGGCATGAAATAAACATTACCATTCCCAAAGTTACAAACAAGGGATAGCAAGGAATAGGGACAAAGCAAGGCCAAAAATCCAACATGGCAAACATTAAATCCCACAATTCCTTTTTCAATGTCCCCAGCAATCTGTGGCAAGTTTTGAACTACAAAGGGCTTGGGTGACTTCTCCCCTGTGGCCCTGCATGTGGTTATAGCTCCCATGGCTCTTCTCTGGGGCCAGTTCTGCTCCCAACTTACAGCTTTTGTTTTTTTTTTAACCTTTTGTTTATTTGGTACAGGGTCTTGCTACACAGCTTGGACTCATAGCGGTCTTCCTGTCTTATCCTCACCAGCACTGGTATTACAGGCATGCACCACCATTCCTGGTTTTGGGGGCCACATGGCATGTGGTACCAGGGATCAAACCCAGATCCTTGTGCTTTCCAGGCAGGGGATTAGACCACCAAGCTCTCTCCAGCCCTGCTCCTTACATTTTTTTTTTTTAGATGATCCACATTCCTGGATTCCTCCAAAATTCTGGGATCTCTGCTGCACCTTCACCCCACACTCACAGTGTCACAATGTCCTAGCAGTGACACACTGCCTAGTCCCCTGGGCCTTCTGAAATCTGGGTGGAAGTCTTCCTGGCTGCCCCAACTGTTGCATTCTGTATGCACCTACAGCCAGCGCCATGTGGATGAAGCCAGAGTCTGCCACCAGCTGGGACAAGGGCCAAGTTTCTTCCTTCTCTGGCCGTAAGGGTGGAGTGCCTATGAACCAAATCCCGAGGAACAACTTCCCTAGGCTGCCACCATTCTGAAGCACGGTGCTCTGGGACTCTATTTTTGAAGCAAATTCTTTCATTTTTGCAAGTTTGAGCCTGCAAAGGGTGGAGTCCTGCTGGTTCTTGTAATGCTCTATGGCCATCCTTTCTATTCTTGTGTCCCTTCTCAGCAATTAAGTTCTCTTCTCTTCCTTGTTTGCAGCCCACAGTTTTACTGGGGCTTCCTTTCTGGCCAAATCCACATTTGAAAACCTCTGGACATTTTAAAATCTTCTTGATTCTCAACATGGATCTGGCTAGAAGCCACCAACAGTAGCCATGCGACTGCCTCATTAGACTGCCTTGAAATTTCTTCTGTACGATTAACTAGTGCCGCCCTTAATCTCAGTCTAAGTCTGAGACATGAGCAGATGCAGATGAATTTTCTTTGAAGCCATAAGCTACATCATCTGGAGGCCAACAGCCAACGCATTTTTCTTCTTGGCACAAACCTCCCATACCTGGTCCTGGCCAGCAGCATTTCTAGGAGCACACTAGTCTTCTGAGGCCTGAGGAGAGTCTCACATCAAGAACAGACTCAGCCTTTCCAGGGCTATTTTACCAGCTGAAATCTCAGCCTTTCCAAACTCTTTCCAAGAGCCAGTTCCAACGGTTCCTGCAGCACATGGTCAGGTACAGTGACAGCAGGAACCCCACTTCTCTGGTACAAAACTTGGTCTTAGTTACTTTTCTCATTGCTGAGCCCATGAATAACCTCAACCCTTGCCACCACTGCCACTCTGTTCATGAACCCACTGGGCAGTGACAGGGTAGCTGAAGGAGGAGGCTGACCATGGTCTGTGGAGCAAGTCTTGTTATCCACTTGATTGCTATGGCTCTCGTGCTGATGGCACGTTTTGTTTTTTACATGAGAAGCAAATATTTTTATATTTTCTTACCCATATGAAGAGGTTTATCTACATACCTCTTCCCCACATATCTTTGTCCCTAATTTTCCAGTTGTATTACTTCCAAGTTCGTGACAATCCGTCCAGACCGTTGGCTAAAGCTCATGATTCAGTATACAGTCTCACGCCTGGCCATTTCTCCTTCCAGGCTAAATTGCTACCAGTGCACTGCCCAATGTTCTGCCCACTGTGAAGATTTCCCTTCACTGCTGTCCTTCAGAGCTGTCCTGGAAAGGGACTGAAATACTCCAGCTGTCCACTTGCAGTTGGTGCTTGCATATTGTTCAGAATCATAGACTAAGTCCTCGCCTTCTCTTCCTCTGACAGCTGATCGTATCCTTCGCCCTCTGAGTGCACAGGTGCATGCTGGAAAGCGGAAGGGAATTGCAGTACCAGGAGCCCGCATATCTGGGCAACTTCTTCATGTAATTTTCTTGTACGCTCTGGACCTGCTCTGGCTTGATCACATATATACCTTTTCCTTTTAATGATTCATTGTTGCTGTACACGTCCAACCTCGGCAGATAATTCCCAGCTCATAATAGGCAACTCAAGTGGAATGGTGGCCTGGTATCCCATGGCCAAGTGTTTACTTTCCACTAAGACTTGGTAGCAGCCAAGAGTTGTTTTCCAAAAGAAGAGTAGTTGTCTGTAGATGATGGCAGAGCCTTGCTCCAAAATCCTAGAGGCCTCTGCTGCAGTTCACCTACAGGCTTGCCAGGGACTCCAAATGGCATGCCTACCTGCATCTGTCTTTCTGACAGAACACATGTCTGTATATTTTTATACCTAATCTATAAATTATTTTTCAGTGTACCAATTGTACTGTTGCTGCCTCTTTCTTATATCTGATCATTTACTTTTCCTGTGTTCTCCGAAACACATTTTTCTTTCAGAGGATGGCACAGTGAGTTTAAAAGAGTTCATGAGCAATTTGGCCAATGCACCACTTTCATCTGCTCCTAAAAGTAAGCATTGTTATTGAATGAAGGTTAATAACAATATGTAAGTTGTGGGTCTCTTGGGGAAACGCCACACAAGCTATTGAGACAATCTTAAACTTACTTAATATGGTTGTACTTTCATAATACTTTTGTGCCATACATACCTAATGTGTTGCACAATTAAAAATAAATGATGGTTTTTAAGGAGTGTTAGTTTTCTTTCCAAGTCTGGGGTCTGAGTCTTGATTGTAATTCACCAATAATCTTATGAAGGTAAAAATAATATTACGGGGCCAGGGAAATAGCTCAGTGGCTTAAGCACCTGCATGACAAGTGCAAGGTCCTGAGTTTGATCCCCAGTACAATAAGATAATAATAATAATACAATGAATCAGCAGTAAGAATTATTCTATCATAAATACTCTAATTTATGATGTATATTTATATCAATCATTAATGTATGATAAATGGTAGGCTCCTATCATTAATTTATAATTCTTTAATAAAAATATCTGGTAAAAAACTTATGGTTACCTAGAATTTTTGTTTATATTTGGTTTTCTTTTCTTCTGTTATTTGAACTTGTAAAAATGGTGTATTGCCTTTAAGATACATTTCCAAAGGCATGAACAGCTTAATAGAAAAAAGGAAAAATATATTAATATGGCAATTAAAAGAATAAATACTCCTAGTTAAAAAGTGTGTGAAATATACTACATTCTGAACTCAGAACTTAAGGTCCTGGGTTCATCTCCAGCACACACACACACACACACACACACACACACACACACACAGTATGAATCAAGTATTATTATTATTGTTGTTATTCACAGTTCAACATTATTACTTACTAAGGAAAGAAATGGCATACTTTTAAAAATTATGTGCTTACCCTACACCCGTGAAATTGTTCATGGCTCAAGCATAGCACTATCACCAACCATGACATTGGCGTCAAGTGCAGTGGTGAGGAGCGTTGTCTCCAGAACCATGCAGGCTAGACAGGACTTCCACTTCTTCTAGCTTGTGGCCTTGACCACGTTGTTAGCCTCACCAAGCACTGGCTTTCCCATCTGTTAAACGAGTAACAAGATGAGCTTTGCTCTCATTGGTTATTTTTTTGCATGCGTCTCTCTTTTCAGTTTTTCTTTATGAACTATCTCAAAGTGCATTTGTAGCAGAATGTCAGTTACAATGTTAAGGACATTTTTATACTGTTAAGGGTTCTTTTTGCTTTGACATACATAGTATTTCTATAAATTCAGTGTTTTCTGATGAGCTATGCAGGCTTGTACTTATAGGACTGAAAGGAAGAGAATGTTAATATTTTGCACTTGTAGGTGAGAAGAGTAATTCTGACCTGAAGCTGAAACTCCCACTTCTTTTTCATTTCTTAATTATTTTGTATTCTAAAGAGGAAAAAAAATCAAAAATGATAAAGGATTTCAAAAGAAGTTGATAGGAAATTAACAGTGGCTGTTATATTGCATATTGTTGTCCTCAAACTTCTAACTCACATCATTTTATATATTTTAAAAGGTTCTCTATGGTTGCAGAAGCTTCAAAGCTCTTCTTTAGCTATTTCTCACCTACTCTGTGATAGGCGCTACTTGTAAAGTGTTGAAAAACAAAATCACTTATAGAGAGATATTTTGTAGAAATCGCTTCTTTGGAGGAGCTTCCTAATACTGTAACATACTCCATCTGTTTTGGATGAAGCATTAACAACTAGTATATGAAAAGTTTTACCTTATCTCCTGGAGATGTTGGTCATTGTGTTATTTGGTGGTGAGTGTGAAAAACAACTTTAAAAATCTAGTATCAGAAAAGGTTTATCTCCTCAAACACCCATGTGCTTTTTTGTATAAATAATGGCCCAAACTTATGCCTTAGCCAGCAGAAGGTCAGACCTATATTTAATATTTAGCTACTGTTCTTCTGTTGGCTTTATTTACTACCTTGTGTTTTTTTAACATTTGTTTTGTTTGTTTGTTTGTTTTGGTTTTTTTGCGGAACCGGGGATTGAACTCAGGCTCTTGTGCTTGCCAGGGAAGCACTTATTCCACTGAGCCATCTCCCTGGCCTCCTATTTTTTTTTTAACATTTTTTTTTACCTTGTGTTTTTGAATGTTATTTCAATTTTTATTTTAAATATACTATTTTCATTGAATAATTCAAGTTATTACATCTCATAAATGTAAACATGCTTTGTTTTTACTATAATGTTGTTTGAGACATATTCTGTTTTCCCCAGTAAATTCTTCTTTGATTGTTAGACTATTTGGAAATTTGTCAATTATTTTCTAATTTTTTTTCTGGAGAAAGAAAATCTCTTTACTATTTCAGACAAGGTCATTAGTGTTTTAAAAGTTATTGTTCTTAAAAATATATATTTATTTATTTGGTACAGAGTCTTGCTATGCAGCTTGGACTCCGATGATCCTCCTCTCTCAGCCTCCCTGGCACTGGGGTTACAGGCTTGCACCACCATGCCCCGTTTCAGTACTGGCGATCCAACCCAGGTCCTAGTGCTTGCCAGGCTTAGTAGTATTCCATTGTATAAAAATGCACTTTTTTTTTTAATCTTGCCAGTGAACTGAACTTCTTTACTTATTTATTGTTTTCCCCATAATTTTATTGAGAAACAAATAGCAATGAGACAGTTTCAAACCAAATTAGTAGG
>NDGM011238085.1:0-12085 GCA_002564305.1 Octomys mimax | reverse complement strand
GGAAGGAAGGAAGGAAGGAAGGAAAGAAGGAAGGAAGGAAAGAAAGAAAGAAAGAAAGAAAGAGGTTAATTTTGATGGATATGCTTATAAAAGAAAACACCTGCTTGCTATCAGCTCAGAACACCACACCCTGAAATGTGCCAGGAATATTTCAGTGGGGCTTTAAAATATTAACTAATTATTTTCTGAATACGCCAGTATTTTGTGTTCTATACCAGCTGATAAATATATAATCAGATATGTTACTATGTGTATCATGAAATTTACCCTTTTAAAGGGGGCATAGTGCCTCACACCTGTAATCCCAGCACTCAGGGAGGCTGAGGCAGGGAGATTCTAAGTTGGAGCCCAGCCTGGGCAATTTAGCAAGACCCTATCTCAAAGTAAAAAAAGCAATAATAAAAAGGCTCGGCATGTAGCTCAGTGCGAAGCCCTAAGTTCAGGCCTTAGGAGGTCCACTATTATCTTGACCGTATTTAGATGAACCAACTTTAGGTTCTGAGTCACGAGACCCAGGTCTTCTGCTGTGCGAGCCGAGCCTCACGGCCACTGTCTCCAGTACTGCTTCACCTTCCCCACCTGAAGCTCCGGCCCCTCACAGTGGCCTCCCTGCTGCTGCACAGCAGGACAGCTCTGGGTGCAGGTCAGCTTGGCACCCTGAAATGAGCAGGCAAAATGCTCGGAGGGGTGACTCTGTGGGTCACATCCAGGGGGCAAGTGGAGGCACCAGAGCAGGACATCAGGGACCCAGCGAGAAGGACAGGGAGGTCGATGAGTCTGCCACGCCTGCTGGAGGCGGCACCAAATCTCTTTTGGTCCCTGCGGGAGGTGTGAGAAGGAGAGCAGCCCAGGGAGCACAGCTGTGCTAGCGGCTGCCTTTGGTTCCCTCCAGATTGACTGTTTCTGTATTTTCTGTTGCTATAACTAAGTGTCTGAGACCAGGTAACTTACAAAGAACAGGTGTTTATTAGGTCATCATTCTGGAGACTGGGATGTCCAAGAGCATCTGCTCAGCATTTGCTGACACCCTCGTGCTGGGTCATGACACGGTAGGGGACATCATGTGCATGGAGACAGAGTGAGCATGCCAGGAGGTGTTTGCTTTGACCACCAACCACTTCCTCTGCTGGCCCGCTAGCCCACTAGTCCATGTAGGGATTAATCCATACACTGGGCAGAACCTTCAGAACGCAGTCGCCGCCCCAAGGTTCCACCTGCAATTGCCATTCACATTTGATTCGGGATATTTCTAACCTCAAATGTGAGGAGCACATTCAGACCAGAGCACTGATCCCCTTTCAGTCCCTCTTGGGAGTAGAATGTGCAGCCGGAGCCCGTGTATGTCTCACATGTAGATGTTTCAAAAGGAACTATCTAATGTTTTGGTTCTTGCCATATTACCTGGAAGAAGCAATCTTTGAGCCAAAGGAAAAATATTTGTTACTCCAAGCCTGGTGAGTTTTCTCCAACACAAACACAAACACCCTTCCAAAAATAACCACCCTTCCCATGGGGCCATACCAACTCAGTTAGAGCCACAAGGAGAAGGAGTTAGACCAGCAAGACCATGGGAGAGAGAGGGCATCTCATGGAAAAGGTCCGGAGCTTCCCAGAGAAGAGAAGGCCGGAGATGCTGAGCCCAGAGCAGGTTGGATGCAAGAAGTGAGGTGGCAGGGGCTTGGGCTTGCTCTCTGTGCCCTGCTATGGGCCTGGTGCTCAGTGCCATCGGAGGGCTGCCCAGATGCTGTGGGCTTCTGGCATAGCAGGACAGGGCAGCATGAGGCCAGGGTGTGGTATTCCTAGGGAGTTAGAGACATTTAGAAATTATTTTCTGCAACATAAGTCTAATGTTTCATGTTTTTACGATCTGGATTGGTCTCGGGAGCCTGGTAGGGTTAGTGAACTCCCAGAGCGGCACTGTGTGTGGAAAGTGTGGTTAGCAGTCCGAACGCTCACACATCAGCTGTGCCCCCGGGGGCTGCCAGCCCCAGGCATTGTGAAACAGCCTGGGAGGGGGGGCTGTCCAGTGAGAGTGGCCAGGCAAGTGGAAAGGGAGAAAGGAAGCAGGATTCGTGGGGCATCCACAGGCGCCCCCTGCCCGTGAGGCACTAGCCTAGTGTATCTGAGGCACCTGACTGCACTGAAGGGTCTCCAACATTGGGTTACCACCAGGAGGGCAGAGCGAGGGCAGACAGCCTGCTCAGGACGCACAGCTGGCACAATGCCTGAGCACTGGTGGTCGTCACCTCAGAGCCACGGTCTTATAGTCCTATTGTCCTGTGAAGGAAGTTCATGCCCTCCTCGTACTTGCAGTGAGAAGAAGGGTGGTAACCACAAAATACTTTATTTTAGATGATTTCAAGAAGACATACACATTAAGAAAGCTATAGCAAGTGTTTTTTTTTTCTGAAAGTTGTAGCAATAATAATGGGTTGCGTTTACATAGTGATAAGATGATAGATTTTGTATTTGAATTTCAAGATGTTTATATTAATGTGGAATTTTTAAAAGCAGTCCTGTGAAGCCAAGTGCTACTATCTCATTTTGCAGATGGAGACAATGAGAGTCCAAAAGATAAGTAAACTGGGTGTCCTGGCACCTGCGTGTAGTTCCTGCTACTTAGAAAGCTGAGACAGGACAAGGCTCAAGCTTAGGAATTTGGGGCATGGGGGGCAGAACATAGTAAGAGCCTGTCTCTGAATAAAGAAACAACTAACTCTAGAACAAGATTAATTCTTTCTATAACAACTCACTGTTTGTAAGTCAGTGTACTTTAAATACATAGATTGATGAAAAGGTAACCATCATTAGTTAAATTATAACTTTGTTTTCCTAAAAATCTGTTTTAAAAGAGATTTTTAAAACCTTAAAATTTAGTCTAGGCATGGTGGCACACACCTGTAAGCCCAGTACTGGGGAGGCTGAAAACAGGAGAATCACTGAGTCCCAGCTGCGTAGTGAGACCCTGTACCAAACACATAAATTAAAATAATAATAATGATAATAATAAATACAAAGTTAAGATTATTACCCAATACACAGATTTCAAAATACCTAGCTCCTTCCAGAGTCTGTGAGGACAGGAGAGCTTCTGAACAATGCTTCCTGTATGAACATGTCACACAAATTTCTCCAGTTGATCATTGGGGAGAAGAATGGTCTTTAAAATGTTGAAAGAGACCATCAAGAGCATTGGAAGCTGTCACTGTATTGGAAAAAGGAACAGCCAGGGTTTATACTATATGCTGTGCTTTACAAATGCTATATTTTCCTCTGTCATTTTCTCTTGAGTGACTGGTGCCAAGGCCTCTGAGAAGTAAGACGAGTCTCCGAGCAGAGTCTCTCAGCACTGCGTGGGAATTTAGCAATGTTCTGTGGAAGAGATCAACACAGTGAAGCTTTCGCTGAACCCAAGAACCCTAATTCCTGGTTCCCAACCAGAAAGGCACAAAACGAGTTTTATGTGTGAGATCCGGAGTCAGAAAGATTTCCCAGAAGATTCCAAGGCCTGTGGGAGTTGTAATGGAGGGCCGCACCCGGTGAGAGAGAAGGGGGTTGGAGAAAGATTGATAACATTTCGAGGTGTCCAGATGTTTTTGTTACATTAAATTTTGCTCCCAGCATTGGGATTGCAGACAGAGGCACTATTAATCCGGGTTATGCATAGCCTTAACCTCCAACAGGCTATGGGACTCCTGTACTTCTGCCTCTGGCCTGGACCCCGCTCTGAGACTCAGACCTGCGCAGCCTGCAGCCTGCTTCCCAAGTCCTTGGAGATATCTCAGAGCAACTCAACTTCCACCTGACCAGCCCACACTCGGCTCTTGCTTGGAGACTGAGCCTGGTTCTGGTATTCTTCCCAAAGGACACGACCGCCACCAGCTGCAGGGTGGAGGTGAGTAACACTCCTCAGCACCCCCAGCCCACTTCCCTTCGAATCCCTCTCCATCCTCCTCAGCCTCCTCTCTCCTTCTCACTCCCCACATCTTTCCTCATCTCTCCCCTCCCTTCTCTGTCTTCTAACTCCTTCCTTCCTTTGACCCCCCTCACCCCAAATCCCCTGCAACACTCTCTCTCTCTCTCTCTCCTCTTTCTCTGTCTCTGTCTCTGTAGGTCTGTCTGTCTCTCTGTCTCTGTCTGTCTGTCTCTCTGTCTCTGTCTGTCTGGCTCTCTGTCTCTCTGTCTGTCTCTGTCTCTGTCTCTCTCTCTCTCCCCTCCCCCCCACACCATAGGTGGCTTTCTCTGTCCTTAGGGCAAATGTTGTTCTTATGGCTCAAGACTCTGAGACGGGGAGGGGCTGCCATCCCTCGGCCATGCCCCACACTCCTGCCCCACCCTTGGCGAGGGTCCTTCCATGTCTGCCTCTGCTGGAGCAGCTGTTTCCTCCTAGCTCTGCCTGATTAACTTGCACCACCCCTCCTGAGCCCGCAGACCTCAGCACTGCTGGGTCCTCTCCAGCCTGCCTCTGGGTCAGCTCAGCGAGGGTGACAGTGGAGCTGCCTGAATCTGTATGTGGATGCTTTTCTGCAATTGTAATTTAACTCACATTCGTGTCATTATGGAATGACTGTGTCCCCTGTTACCTGGACTGTAAGCCTGGGCCACACAGGCAGAGATAGTTTCTGGACTTGTTCTCTCTAGTTTTATTTATTTATTTATTTTTTGTCTCTAGTTTTAAATTGAAAGAATAAATAAAAGCAAAATTATAACTGAGTAGGAAATTGCCAGTGGTATTTGTGAGGCTCCCTCACATCTATGAAAATCCTGACCTTGCTTAGCTATTGCAATCTGTTCAAATTTAGATTTAAAAAAAATAGGGAAATAGTTGTGCTAAGAATATTCTGGAAGTGCAAACCTAAATGATTATGTTAAAAAGCCACTATGGTGACTGGGTCTGTAATAGCACTGATAAAATTTGGTTCTGTAGAAATGAAATTTGGAAATGCCTAAATCTATGATCTGCAGTGTCTCCCAGGAGCCCCGTGTTGAAGGCTCGGCCTCTGAGCACCATTCCTCAGAGGCGTGTCATCTTAGGAAGGCGACTGGATCCTGAGACTCCAACCTCCCCACTGGACAAATGCATTTCTCTGTTGTGGCTTGATGGGCTGCTGGGAGGTGGTGGGATCTTCAGGGGCAGGGCTTTGTCAGGGGCAGCAGGGCTCGTAGTTCTGGGAGGGCACACTGTCCCAGGGGCTCTGTTCTCTCTGTTTCTCTTGCTCTGTCCTCTGCTTTGTGGTGGCCGGGACACCAACAGCTTTGCTTCACCGAAGGGCTCTGCCATGATGTTCAGTTTCTCAGGCCCAGCAACAATGGAGCGAGGTGGACAAGGACTGACACTGGACCAGAAGGAGTTTTTCTCCCGTAGGTTGATTTTCTCATTTTTTTAAAGCATAAGGTAAAGTCAGGAATGATGCATATTGTAAATTCCTAGTGATTTACACCTTTATGACTTTTTCTATCATTCTGGAGTTTTTGTTGATTTTTGCTACCTCTGTACAATTAAACTTTGCTTTGGAGCTTTCTGAGAGCAAGACTTTTCACAAATTTGGGAAAGACCGCGTCGGAAGAGAGCTGCAAGAGACGCAGCTACGAGATATCTTGGAATCCAAGGTAATTCGGCCCATGCCATCTCCACTGGCTTTTTGCAATTTTTGCTAGTTTTCACCAAAATCATTCAAGCTACAGGCCTGAGATTTTATGAAGGAACATAATAATTTGTGCCAAAGGATCAGCTGGCCTAGGGTTTTCCCAGCCTGCTGGCGATGGCTGGTAGTCTCTACCCAGAGATAGTCGTTAAGTAGAAGTTTAAGTTGTGTAAAGCCCCTTGATTTGTGAGTACTTCCTGGCTTCCTACTCTGTATCTGCATTAAAATTCTTGAGTTACACATGACTCACAGAGCAGTGGAAACAAGAAGTGATCGCACGTCTGCGGGGATCGGGGTGATGCCGTTCACTAGCCGCTCTGGCTCCGAGGACTGACCTGACTTCTCGGCCTGTGGATTTGGAGAACATAACTCAGTTTCTGCTTTGAGTTCATCTGCGTGTCTTCTTCCCAGAAGAGCATGAAGAACGTCCTGAGAGTTTTCAGATTACAGTTTATTAAAATTCCTAAATCATCTCCAAAAGGGAAATATGACCTGAGTAAAACAATTTTTTGAATGTCCATTAGAACAAAACCTGATGTTTTATTCAAAACAATTAATTGTGAATTGGGCTTCAAGGAAGCCATGGGGGAGCATTTTAAGCTTCCATTGACTTGAAGTCAATACTCACCGCCATATAATCGTGAGTATATTATGCTTAAGAAACACGTCTGTGCATTCCCCATGTAACATAATAGTAAGAAACTTGAGGCCAACTTTCAACAGCTGAAGCAGAAGTTTCAACAATTTTCCCGTGAATTAGGATCATTCTGAATTAGCAACTTGGTTAGACAGCCAATTTGGACAATTGAGACCCCAAAGTGGTGTCTTAGGTCTGATTTATTTGCTTTGGCTGTCTATGTAACTCCAGTCACTGGGCAATTGCTCACGGAACAAATGTGGAACTGCCCTTCATACGCACATGTCCCCTTTCTGGGCAAGTGTTTAAATATAAGCGGGCAAGCCCGCCTTTCCCATGATTGAAGGATGCCATTAGAAGGCCTCACATCTGCCTCTTCGTTCTTGTAATTCAGACAGCAATGGGAAGCGTGTGAGCATGGAAAGCCCCTGGTGGCAATTGTGGGATGAAATGTTTTAATTGACGAAAGAGCCCCTTGGCTAAATTCTCATCTCTGTAGAACTTGTCAGAAGTGTTCAGTTTCAAGCCAAAAAACTGCCAGAATGAAGGCCAATCATTAATGACAGAAAGATTAGGAGAGCAGAGATCAGCTGGCTGCTCAACAGCACATAATGAGGCGAAATGCTGGAGAGTCAGCTGAGGGCACTCGACCCAGGGCCAGGACGCAACAGGAGAGGGCCGGATCGGATGCCCACCGCCTCACGCTGGCATTGCAAGCGCACAGAGCAACACTTTGCAAATGGGACACTCCAATGTATTTCTACCTGATTCTTTTCTTTCTTGTGTATCTAAGCTGTTTTGAATATGGGAGAAGACGGAGGATAAAAATTGCAAGTAGCCAGAGTGGGGTGTGGTTCAGTAGAAGAGCACCAGCCTAGCATATGCAGGGCCCCTGGTTCATTCTCCAGGACCACCAGGAAAAAGCCAATGGCCGTTCAAGATAGGCAGTATATCCTATACGTTTACATTCAGTCAGGAGCAAATAGCATTTTGGTCAGTGAAGGACAACGTGTCCGCCTATACCATAGAACCCACATGTGGTGTGGTCCTTCTAGGTTTCTGGGTTGGAGGAGCACTCTATGATGGTGACAATATCACACAACAGTACATTTGTCAGAACACATCCACGCATGCCCAGCTGTTGGCACCACACTGCGCTTGGCACTTAAGTCTGATGTTCTTGCTGTGTAGGTGTCCAAGGATCTCAGCTCTGAGGCCATGAAATTGCAAGAGTCAGGGCTCCAGTGGTAGCTGGAATGCTTAAATGGAGGCATGAATGCATGGGAGACATGCCCCAAGCAAGGTCATTAAGAGATTTTGTTCTTTCATTTTTATACTTACACAAGGTTAGATGGCATAGCTGACTATATACCTAGGGTCTGTAATAGGCACGCACCCACAAGGACACACACACACCACATATCTTATAACTTACTGCTCCTAAGATTGTGATGCACAAAACAATATGAGATGTATGAAGCACAAGAGGAAATGGTAAATTCAGAAGGCATGGTAACCACGAGACGGACCAGCCTGCTGCTGCCATCATGCAGCAGGCTGCCTCACTCAGACTTATTTTCAGTAATTAGGAGGGCGCTCTAAGTAATATGAAAACAGTATAGTCAATGTGTACACCACTACTGTAGTAGGCTTTTTATAGTTATCAGCTGCAGTGTACTACAACGTAATTGTATGCGCTCTACTCCTGTACAGCTGGCAGCTCGGGGGCTGTGTTCTCTCTAGCGCCATCACAAACACGTGAGAGATGCGCTGCACCGTGCTTCACCGGGTACAGGAGGCTCTGGGCTGCGCTCTAATCTCCTGGCACTCCGTGCTGTTCGTGGTCTTTCACTGACTGAAGCATCATGCAGTGCACGACTTTGCTATCGTGTCCACTTGGGTTTGTTACAAATGGCGACATTCCGTGAAATAAAAGGTGTGTTTTAAACCCACGGGTAACTAAGGCAGAACAAGAACTTTATAAAGCGAAAAGAAAGGGCACTTTAAAAAAATGATGCTGTTTTTAAGAACAAAAGAGAGCAAAATAGTGACTAGAGAGCCAAATAGTGACTAAAAAGTAAAGAAGCTAGTGTTTTCCAGAGCAAATTTTCATTAACATTTTTTTAAAAAAATCCTGTCCTGAGCAGAAAACAGGTTTGGCCACGAAAGTGAGTTCATTCCCTGCTTGTGATCAAGTGTGACTTTCAGATTTATAACTCACAGGCCACTCCCATCATGTTAGTCATGGAAGTGGGGCAAAGCTTGACTTTGAAAGATGTTTACAATATTTTTAGGTTCTGTAGCAAGCAAGTGTCCAGGGAAATTTGCCACGTGCGTTCACGCTGCTGCCTGCACCCTGGCGTGTTCCTGCCTGTGTTCTCACTGTTCGTTGTCTGCATTACCAGAGAGGTATTGTCACCTCACTCAATGACAGACCAATGACAGACCTTAAACAATATCAAAATGATGAGATGCTCAGTCATAAGATGTGGAGAGACCTTCATCTAAAGTATCCTACATGCCGATGGCAAATGAGGTCACCCTTTTACGAAGTCTATCGGACTGAAGTTTCATGGGCTTCACAGGCTGGAAGCCGGCATTTCTGGGAACACAAGGAAGTGCAGATCTGTGTCTTGTCTGTTTTTGTGTAGTGAGAATTCATTTTGCTTAAACATGGCCTACGAGCGTAAGGTGGAAACTCTCAGCAGTTCCTGCAGAGTAACTTGTCGGTCCCCGTTTGCTATACCCTAGTGGTCCCAGTTCTGGTTGCAGAAGGGGTTTGCTGTCACTGTCACTAAATATCCCTAGTCTCAGCACTTCCATAGTTACCTCAAGCGCCCGGCATGTGGAGGCCCATGTGGGCTTGGTTACACATTGAGCCACCTACTGCAAAAGGCTGGCTGGACGCACTTGAAAGGTAGGGTGAGAATCTCCCTCAATGACATACATTCACACGTCCCCATACACACAGTCAAAGTAATCCTGTGGCCAGCTGCTCGGTAATGCTGGCCCTTTCCTTTCCACGTGGCCTCCCAGCTGCCGTGCCTTCAGAGCAGCATCTTCTCATGCCAAGCCTACTTTTGTGTATCTCCAAGAAGTTAGCATGAAGATGCTAAGGAAGGAAGAGGAGGACATACAGACCTGCCCTCACTCCACCATGCCTGGCATTCACAAGCCCCTCTGTTTCATTGTGTGACATTCAATCTTTCTTCATCTCTAGTGAAAATGTTCAATGCAAAGAATTACTCAAGATAATGTGCATTATAATCAAAAGGGTTTCAGAGCCCATCTAAGATACCCTGAACAACAGTTGGGCGTATCTTTGGTTGCTCATAACAGTAAATCTAAGATGTTTTTATAGTAATTTACCTATTTCCCTGTGGGGTAACAAGACATTTAGTGTCTCTGGAACAGGGCTGGTATCTGGCGTCATCCACCTTCCTTCACTGCCGTCCTTGGCGTGTGAGGGCTTCATCCTCAGAGCTTCAAGATGGATACTGCCAATCCAGGTGCCACATCTGCGGTCCAGGAAGGAAGAAGGGTGATAGGGGAAGGAAAAATGGCAAAAGGTTGAAAAAGGTCAAGAGTTTCTCTCTTCGCAAAGCTCTCTGGGCTTTGGTCCCACGGCATCCACTCCTGTCCCACAGGCCAGAGTGCGCCCACATCTCGCCTTTGAGGCACACATTCTCTAGCCTCTCTACTGAAGGGAGAGAGTACACACGGCTTTATGAGAACTGTGAACACTGCTTTATTTAAATGAAGAGAGAGGATCATTTATGTGTGGAATATCCCCACACTTAAGCTTGCCGGACACTTTCCCAATCAAGTCCTGTTGCCTGGCCCAATTGCTAATAGTACCACCCCGTTCCAACTTCTTATCATGAGAAATTTCATATTATCAAGAAAAAGGTGAATTTTGTAGGAATAGAATACTCATTACTTATATTCTACCGTTCACAATTTACTATACTCTACTTGTCTTAGCATATTTCTTTCCATCCACCAAACCACTTTATTTCTGGATGCATTTCAGGGAAAATTACAGAAACAGTACACGTCTCCTCAGCTAAACCATGAACTGGGGCTCTGAGTTTGTGTGTAGATTTATTTTTTCTTTTAGAGTAAAACTATCACAAAATGAAATGTACATTCTAAGTGTTTTTTGCTAACTGCTGATAAACAATGTGACCCAAACTTGTACGAAGACAAAACATTTTGCTCACTCTAGGACACACCCCAGGCTTTTCCCAGTCAGTCTGTTCTCCCAGCACCCAGAAAGCCCACTCTTCTGATTTTTCCCAATATAAATTATTTTGTCTATTGTAGAACTTCAGATAAATGAAGTCATACAGTAGATACTATTTGGTGGAAGGATTTTTTTCTCAGCATACTTTTGAAAACTGTATATGTTTTTTGCATGTATCATTGCAGAAACTTTTGTTGCTGTTCTCTCTGTAAGATCCCGAGACACTCAGATCTAAGCTGAATTAGGATCACTTATTTTCCAGGTGATTTTAAATATCTCTCTGAAGACCTTGAAGCCCCCAAAGAAATGCTGCTTCACTCAGTGGCAAGGAATGTAAACTCCTAGAAATCAAGATGAGCTTGGATCTTTGTTTCAGGGAAAGGAATTGGAAGTTCTAAGTGGCCTATTTTAAATTTAATGTCTCTCTAAGAGATATAAATTAACAGCACCAAAATATTACAGCACTTTGAATGCTTCAGCCTGCGAATTATAAATTCAAGTTTGTTTAGCCATTTGGAGGGGCTTAACTGTACTAGCAAGAGCTGTTAAATATTTTATGGTATCTAAATGTACTCGGGACTACAGGCACCATTCCTGCCCTCTGACACATTTTTGTTTGAGCGAGGAAGGGAATGACTGAGAATGCACATAAAAATATTCCCAGTTAACAGAAGTTGAAATGAATTAAAGACATAAAGAACACACATGTTTGCATTTAGACATGGTATATGGCCAATTTTTTTCATGAAGAGAGCCTTATTACTTTTGCTCTAAGCGGTATTCTAAATGTTCAACATTTGACAAGGGGAATTTCCCTGCCCTTCTCTCCTTTCCCTACAGTATATATTAAACTAATTGCTTTATTTTAACAAGGGGGCCCTGTTTCCCTAACCACCCCTCAACCCCCAGCTTGACCTTCAACTCTCTGGATCTTTGCTGGGAGATAATTGTACTACCAACATGATTTAATGAGCTTTGGCTTTTGCACATCAAGTCTCCTTGTCTTAGCTGCATTTGTAACTCTCAAAGGGTCAGGTTCCCATCCTCTACAATTCTCAGAGAATCACATAAAACTTAAATTTGGCCCAGTGTTTCTTTATCATTTATAATTTCCATAAGACCCTTAGAGTCACAAAACTATCTCATGTTTCAGGGATGAACGATTTTCTGTGTTTCTCCAAGTAAAAATTCTCTAAAGAGTAAGGTAAGACACACCAATAGGATTAAACTGTCATGGGAAAATGAAACTAAAATTTAGGCTATAACCTGCAGCGTCCTGTTTTAGACCTACCTTGACCAACACTCATTTCTTCAGCTTCATCTCTAACATGCTTCACGATTGAAGTAAGTGCACGTGAAAAATTGGCAGTGAGAGGAGGGGTTGATCTTCCCTTTATGGGTAGGTGGGTGGGTGGATGGATTTATGGATGGATGGGTGAGTGGATGGATGGATGGGTGGATGGATGGATGGGTGGGTGGATGGATTTATGGATGGATGGGTGGGTGGATGAATGGATGGGTGGATGGATGGATGGGTGGGTGGATGGATGGATGGAT
>NDGM011238077.1:7534-19578 GCA_002564305.1 Octomys mimax | reverse complement strand
TCCCACCACCTACTCCCCAGAGGCTCATCATTGATGTTGTGAGGATTAGTCACCGCGCCAGCACAGATCTGCCACCCCCACAGCCCAGACCCCCCACACAGGCAGACTGGCTGAACCCTTAATTGGAGTTCCTCACACCTCCAAGGACAGCCTTTCTGCCTGGGATGACAGGAGTCAGGGTCTGGGGGGAGGGGAGCAGAGCTGACACTGGCCAAGGACTTGGTCTTCCCCAAAAAGGTTCCCTTCAAATGTCCCCAACAAAACCACACATGGCCTTCAGATGACTACCTAGAGCAGGGAGAGAAGACCAGGGCAGTCTATCCCTCCAACCCAGGGGACTCTTTTTAAGAACAAATCCAGTGGACATACAGGGAACCAAGTTAAAAAAAAAAAAAATGGAGACCTTGGTGCCTAGCTTCCACCAAGGCAGGACTTCCAGAACCATCTCAGAAGCTTGCTGGAAGAGTTCCACTCAGGCCTGTTTGGCTCAGTAGAAAGAGTCCCATCCCTGGCTCCCAACATCTGTGGGCCTATTCCCATTCAGAGCCACAGGGGAGGGAAGCAGGAACAGCAGGCAGCAGGGAGACACAGCTAGCTGAGAGCTCACAGAGGCCAAGATCCTGTCTGAGGTCACATGGTGTCACCTATGACACACATGCTCCTGCCAGCCCCCACCCCCACCCCTGCAGGAGGCTGAGTGGGGCACTAAGCGCAGGCAGGCCCCAGGCTTGGGGGGCAGCTCATTGATTAGGCTGTTGGGAAAAGCTGGGGACACTGAATCTGACAGGAGTAAGGTCACTCATTAGTTCATCTGTGCCAAACCCTAGCAGAACAGGTGACACGGAGGGAGCCGGGTGTAGCTGGCTCCCAGCCCCCATCCCAGGTCCAGAGGCCAGAGGGGAGGGAAGGTGCCAGCTGCTCTCTGGGAGTGCAACTGTCTCCAGGTTGTCTTTTCCTCTGAGCAGGACTGTTCCACCCTTAGATGGGGTGGTAGTCCTAGGAGGGGACACAGAATAGGGGGGCAGCTGGCAGAGGAAGCCAGAATGCAACATCTCCTGGAGAACTAGGCAGCCAGTGAGGGAAAAGCAACCTTTCCCCACACCCCCAGCTGCCACAGCTCCCCAGCCTCCTGTGTCTAATTGGATTCCCTCTGCCTCCTACAAGGTTATCCTGTGTGCCAGGAAAACACCTCATGGTCGGATTCTCTCCTCCCTCTCAAGAAGAAGGCTGGGGCCTCAGAGCAGCTCTGCCATTCACAACATTTCCCCGTGCCCTAGCCGCCCCCAGCTCCAGGGTGACAGGAGAGCTGCGTACGTTGAGGAGCTTGAGGAGGGTGGGAACCAGGCACTGAGCCTCTGGGCTGCCTTCATCTGTCCCAGGAGACCCTGTCAGACGTGGCCCCAGCAGCAGCAGAGGCCTGCCTCTTCCTCCAGTGCCCAGGGCCTGATCTTCCTGCAGGTCTCAACACTTCATCTCCCTCTCCCTGGCCCAGGTAGCTCTTGAAGCCAAGAAGGATGCCACCAGCCCATACAGCACAAATCCTACCTGCATCCTAAGGCTCCTCCCTCCCTGCAGCCAGGGTGGTATGGTCATAGATATCCTTCCTAATGGCATTTCCTGCAACAATCTGCAGCCCAGGTGTTCCCCAACTTCCTGGCTGGGCTCAGGGAAACATTTCAGTGCTGGACTGGCCACACCATTCTAGGATTGAAGCCCAGTTCTGTTCAAGGGGCCTGTGAACCCATATCTTAGGCAGCAGAAAGTCTCTTCCTACTGCTAAGAGATGTTTTCTCTAGCCTATGACATCGTAGAGGCCAGTGTTGGTGTCATGTGTGAGATCCACACAGCACCTAATGTCCCAGGTGCTTAATGCAAAAAGTGGGAGGGGTGATAAGAAGGCACTTGGCCCTGTCCCTGAGCCTCACAGGCCACACAGCGTCCCCAACATCCACTGAAGACCCCAGCCCAGGCCCAGGCAAGGCACCAGGCTCTGTCTGAATATAGCCACATCTTCTCTCTGCCAGCTCCACATGGTGTAACAAGCCAGCAGGATTTCCACCTCAAAAAATGTCCATGTTACTATTCAGTACTCCCAAGGCAGAGACCCTTCTCCTTCCCCAAATTCTCCCCTTTTCTTTCCTTTTCTGATCCCCACCACCTTCACCCAACCCTCTCCTGTAAAAGTCATCTTTCTGTCAAAGTGGAGGAGTGAGAAACAAAGGGGATTGAGTAGCTGGGGCAGGCTGTCTGTCCTCCAGGAAACTTGGAGTCCTATGTTTCTGACGTTGCAAAACTCCAGAACAGCATCTTTAGGGCTAGGGCAGCAGCCTGCCATGCACTATGGTCTCTTCTTCCCTGTCCTGGGAGCCACGCCCTCTTTTTTCATCCTGTAAATGTCAGATATGTCATAGAAGGAAGAGAAGAGGAGGATGGAAAAGTGAAGGAAGGGTGGGAAATAGGGGACTCGGAATAAAGGGGGAATCAGGGAGGGTGAGGCAGAGCATGAGTTCCCAGCTGCTCACCAGCTGGCCCTGGTCCATGCCCCTTGTCCAGGAAACCAGTGCTCTATAACACTCTTGGGACTACACTGTGGTGCCCCTTGGGCCCAGAACCTGTGCCACCTCTCCACCAGGCCTGCCCCCATTGGGCCCCTTCACCAGCTGCCCAGACCATGCCCCCGTGTCACCCTAGCAGGTGGCATGAGGCAGTCTCTACTTTAGGCTTCTCTGAGAGATGGCATTGGCTGGCGTTCACTTATTCAACCAACAACTTGAATTCTCTAATCAGAAAGAGAGACAACCAACTGTTCCCCCTCTCCGCTAGTGAATCCATCCAGTTGCTGAGATCAATAAGGGACTGTGTTTTAAGTGTTCAGGAAGCAAGCAGTGGAGTTAGGGGTGGGGTGGAACCTGTTTGCAGACAGGAATAGAAATAACATCCAAAGATCAACAAAGGCACAGGGGACTCCACTGAGAAACTAGTGATGGAGGAGCAGGAGAGTGGCATGGACTCTTGGAGGAAGGACTAGTGACAACTGAGGTGTCTCACCCGCAGAAACCTTCTCAGGAGCTGCCAAAACTCTACATCTCAACCTGAAACACCCTGGAGAATCTTTGTGTTTTCTACCAGATCCCATCTATGAGCAAAAAGAGAGGGAGGGAGGGCAAAGTGTTTGCCATGGTGCCCAGTGGCTGCTATGCCCCTAAGACACCTTGGTCTAGTCCTCCCACTCAACATGTGAGCCCCGGCCTTGGCACTTCCACCCTGTTTATAAACCACTGCCTCCAGCTGAGGTTTCAGGTGTCGAGTAAAGAAAGGGTGATGGTCCAAGCGGCCCTTTGCAGGGGTGCAGTGATGGTACCCGCCTGAGAGGCAGGGCACAGGCCTCATGTGTATCAGAGGCCTCGCCCCGTATCCCAGGAGGAGCTCAGACCACTCTGGCCATCCCTGGGGGGCACAGATGGCCCATGGGAGCTCACTGCCTGCGTCTCTAGAATGGGAACACCCCCCCCAAGAGCCAAGGAGTCGGGCAATCCTTCCTGCCCACTCAGAGATTCCGGAAGCCCTTCCAGCCAGGGAACCCGCCTCCCCAACCTCTCTCTCACTTCCTCTGTCTGTCTCCTTCTCGCCACTCCTGCGAGTGCACAGGAGGGCTGAGGGAAGCCCCGTGTGCCTGTGATGAACGGAGCTAATTTCTGGTTTGCTGGTATGCCGCAGAGGCGCTGCCTCCGTCCCCCTCCCTCCCAGCAAACCCTCTCCCACACACAGACAAATAGGCTGCATATTTAATTGGAATTCCTCACACCTACAGGGTAAAGCCTTGTCAGTAGAAATAGAGCCCACAGCCAGCTGGCTTCCCCCATTCCACCCACCTTGTCTCTTAAAAAGAAATCCCCCCCCCCCATACGTGAACACCACCCACGGGCCCTTGCACATCCCTCCCGGCATGGTTGTAAAGGAGGGGATCTGTTGGCAGTGCTGCTCCTTGCCTGGGCTGCTACAGCTGGGCCCACCCAACAGAGACCACCCAGGGGCTTCTGCCTGGCAGACGGGCCCTGGAGGCCTTTTCTTTGCCCATTTTGGGAACTCCCTTGCCAACGCTCTCAGGGCTCCAGGGTCCCTGAAAGATGCTGCCAAGAGATGCAGGCTGCTTGGGTAGAAGGAAACAGGTGGGCTCCCGGGGAAGGAGAGGAAAGCCCTACATGTGGAGCATTACCTTGGAAGGGACCTGAGTATCTATCCCCTGGTGCAGGTGGGAAACCAAGGACAGAGAGGCAAAGGAAAAGGCATCCACAGCTGACATACTGCAGACCTGGGCTGGGCCCAGTCACAGTTCCACAGATGCCACTCTGCCCCCTGCCCTGTGCATCTCTCCCCAATGCAGAGGAGAGGTGGCACACAGAAGATGGCAGGACTTGGGGAGGAGAGGTTCCTGGGTGAAGGCTCAGAAGGTCAAGGACCCGGAAGGGCACAAAACAGATCTTCAGGGGAGTCCGGCAGGGGAAAGCCAGATTGGACTATTTCCATATAGCAGCATAGACAGAGGTCTAGGACGGCAAGATAGGACAACAGAAGACAAAGACAATGGCGGGCCTCAAGGTTGCCCTGCCCAGGTAATACACCTGGCCACCCTGGTAAGGACAGAAGGGACAGAGACTTCACCACCAGTTGCTCCAGGATAGGGAACTCCCACACCCCATGGGGTGACCTTGACATTCAGGATCAGCAGCCTCAGCCAGGTTCATGGGGACTCTGGTGGCCCACAAGTGATTCCTGTCTTTCTGCCTTTCTCCCTGCGGATCTCCTCCTTCCTTCTCTGGCTGAGACTGTGCCTGGCACAGGCCCACACCACGCCAGCGTGTCAGCGAGTAGACAGCTGTCTGGGGGGCTCTGAAGAGCGCTGTGACATCCTCACGCTCCCCCACAAAATATCATCTCAGTTTGCCTGAAAGTTCACCATTAGTGACTCATTTCTTTGGGTTAAACATAGCCCTCCCTTCTTAAACACAACTGCTCCAGGAAAGAACTCATTGAGTTCTTCACATCACAGAGTGAATGGGGAGATCTGGGCAACCGGAGTCAGAAAGGAAGGCAGGAAGTGGAAGCAGCGAGAGAGACAAGAGCAGGAAGGAAAGTTATTGAAAAGGAAGAAATGAAAGAAAAGAGTGGCTAGAGGCAGATCCAGCTCAAACCACAGCAACTGACCCACCTTGGAGGCTGGAAGACTCCCCATCTAGCTGGGGCACAGGGGAGCCAGGAGTCTGCTTCAACCACCCTGCTAAGAGCTGCTCCAAGTGTCCTCGTGTAGCACCCACCTTCATCTCTCCCAGAGTCTTCTGCACAGAGCAGAGAAGATCCCTGGTAGAGAAACAGGAGAAAAATGATACTGAGAAGGATACAGGGGGGTGGAGGAAGTAAAGTGAGGACCTCCCCAATGAGAGAACCCACTGGAAAGATGGAGGTGTGCATGGAGGCAAAGCTCCCGCTCACTCACTGGTAACAGCTGACGCCAACATAGTGACCATCCCTCACAGGGCTGGGAGGCTGAGGAGGCCTCTGCTGGCTCCAAATGTGAACAGGAAATTCTAGAGAAAATGAAGCAGGCTGAGCCCTTGAAGATCCCGGAAGGAAGAGACCCCAGGAGCTCAGCTGAGAAATCCCTCTAGCTCCTACCCCAAGCCCCCGACTTCTCTCTTCCCTTCACCTCCCCTCTCCTTCCCTCCAGCCACAGTCCTCCCCTCAAGCTCTCCACCTTGCAGGAAGTGGCCCATCCGCCATATTGAAACCATCCCCTGTGTCTCTCTCTTAACGAGCCAGGTTAAATATGCTGTAATCAGAGTAATCATACACCTGGGCTGGTTCTCGAGAGAACTGCCTTTTGTACTGTGATAGGACATTAATAGCAATTATTCTGCTTTGTAATTGGAGCTTTAAATACTAATTCAAACAGCCAGAGGAAAACCAATTAGTGCTAATTTATCTCTATGTGTTTTCCAGAGCTGGTGTCTGTCACACTGTGAAGAAATAGGTTGGTAATTAGTGCAGTTGGGTGGTAGATAGAAGTAATTATCAGATTCTTTCATTTTTCTTGGGGGGGGGATGGGTAGGGGGTGGGCAAGGCCAGGGTAGGTTCTGTAAGTCTTTGTTCCCTTGAGGTTTGCGGGAGCTGCTCAGGTATTGCTGAGAGACAGTTGGGTTCCAATGGAGACGCCTTGAAGGCCTTAAAGGAAGCTTCTGGATAATAGGCCCAAGGAAGGACCATCAGCAAAGATAAGGCAAGCCATCTGGTCTGCTTGTCTGAGGGAAGGCTTATGAGCTGCCCAAGCTGACCATGGGCTCACACAGACAGGAGCGCCTGGGTCCCAAGGCAGCCTGTCCATCCCTAGCTGAGTGGCCTGCATAGCTGTGCTAAATCTCTCTGATTGCTGCTTTCCTCATTTGTAACATGAGCACCAGAATACCTGCCTCACAGAGTTGTTATGAGGATTGAATTAGATATAGAATGGGCCTAGAACCCAGTAGTAGTAGGCACGAGTTACTGGGTACTTACAGTTCAGCTTCCAGGTATTACTTCTACTTAATCCAAAGCTCCCAGCTAATCGCTGCGCCAGCTATTTCCCTGTCCCGTCCAGACCTCTCACCAGTCCCACACCCTGGAGAAGCTGTTTAATTGCACTAAACCCCAGATTCCTCATCCATGCAACGTTGGCAGTGATGGTACCTTCTGCATAGAGTTATTGTGAGAATTAAATGAGGCAATGATCATAAAGCGCTCAGGAGAACAGTGAGCAAGGAGTCGGAGCTGCGTCAAGGTCACTTGTCATTATCAACATCATTATGTTATTATTTCGTTGCATATGGTTATGTGGTAATCTATGCAAATCCTCTATTGAAGGAGGGACCATAAATATGTTTTATTAAATGCCCGACGCATACTCTGGACTGTAGGCAGCCAGCCCCCACTATTTAGAAACACAGGCTAGCAACCCTGAGCAAAGGAAAAGAGGATGCTAATGGCACTTCACAAAGCTTTCTCCACTCCCAGAATGCTTCCACATATGCAACGCCAATGACTCCCGACAAGTGAGCAGGCTGAGAATTCCTTAATCCTGATTGTACAGGTGGGAAAGTGAGGATTGGAGACTATAAGTGACTTGCAAAAGAATGTAAAGGTAAAACACCTGAATGAGGGTGTTTTACTGCAGGATCTGCATTCGCTACATCCTTCTTGGATGGATGAATAAGCACATCTTCCACTATAGCACAGACCCTAGGCTACGGGAGGGGAGGGGTATGCCTCCTCACAGGGGTCCAGGATGAGCAACAGGTCACCTGTGGGTGGGCGCAGCCGCAGCCTTCGCTCAAGGAGAAATGGCATGGTGGACAGGTGGACCGCTCTTCTCTTGCCTGGGCGAGGACATCACAGTGTTGTGTTACAGACAGTCCCTGACTTGATGATGGTTCAACTTAATGGTGTTTGACGTCAGGCTGATGCAAATGTGAGCCACACTCAAGAGAGCCATGCTCAGAATTTTGAATTGTGATCCTTTCCCAGGCTATCAAGAGTCTCCAGGGAACATGCTTGTGCTGCTGGCCGGTGGCAGGAGCCTCAGCTCCCAGTCAGACCCACAGCCAGCAGAAAAGTCACCAGCAGTGGAATCAGTGAAATTGCTGTGTTGCTAAGCTGATGTGCAGCAAGTTGGGTGGATTGAATTCATCTCTGAATGAGGATCATTTTTAGTTAGGATGGGTTTGTCAGGGCATAACCCCATCCTGAGGCAAGGAGCATGTCCTGTGGGCAGCACTGAAAACTCAGATTGCATTTAATGATCTGGAGTAAGGTCTGGCAGACTCAGGGCCTCTCCTGCTCCCCACAGACCCCACCCCGCCCCCGATGTGGTCCAGAGACCTGCTTGGCCCCAGGAGGCATTTGAGGTGTGACTCATGAGTGCCAGGAGAAGGAGGCTAGAGGAGGTACAGCGGAAGCAGAGGCCGGAGGAGGGATGGGACACACAGGTTTGAGAAGCAGGATTAGACAGAAAGAGTAAGAGCTGGCAAGGGGGAGGGCTGCAGTCAAGGTGACAGATCTGACCACCTCCTGCAGTGTCTACTGCCCTCCTAGAGGGACCCTACCTTCTGCCTACTTTTTATGCAAGTCTCGGGAGTCTTAGTACATTGACTGCTGCTATAACAAAGTACCTGGGATGGGGCCACTTATAAAGAACAAAAGCTTATTTGGCTTATGATCCTGAGGCTGGTTAGCTCACAGGCATGGCAGAGGCATCCACTCAGCATGTGGTGAGGGCCTCATGCAGCATCGTAACACAGAAGGGAAGATCGCATGGCTGGATGTGGAGCAAGCGCATCAGCTTGGGTCCCTCTTCCGCTTCTCACGAAGCCACTCATGTCATCATGGTAGAAAAAGTGGCTGCCTCCAAACACCACAACTGCATTTCAAAGGCAGCATTGAGGAGGTCAGGCTGGCCAAGGGAGCAGAGGGACAAGGAGAGAGTGTCGAGAGACCCAGAGGGCAGGTGGGTAGCAGGGGCACGGAGAAGGAGGAGGAAGAAGAACAGAAAGCAGGCACATGAGCAAGGGCAAGAGGCCAGCTGCGCCTGGGCCGCAGCGAGAACAGTGTGCTAGGCAGGAGGACCTGTGGGTAATCTCTTTACTTCTTGGTTATAAGTTCTGTATTTTCTAAATATTCTACACTGAGCATGTTTCTTTTATACAAAGAACACCAATGAGACGTGTGTGTATGTGTGTGTGTGTGTGTATGACCAACTCAGCCTGCTCTGGGGGTAGGACTGGCATAGCATTTGGTGTCAGAGATCAAATAGCGGTCCCTCTGCTTGTCTAAGCAGGCGCTTTAGTCCACTGAACTATCTTGCCGGTCTTACTATATTATTATTATTATTATTATTATTATTACTATCATTATTATTATTTGTATTTAGTACAGGGTCTATAGGGTCTCACTACACAAATCAGACTTGTAGTGATTCTCCTGTTTTCAGCCTCCCAAGTGTTGAGATTATAGGCGTGCGCCACCATACCCAGTAGTCTCGGTCACCGTCTCAGCGGGCCCCAGGGGCAGGGCTGATATGGCACACCGGGGATCAAACTCTGGTCCCTGCATCTGCCTAAGCAGATCGCCAATCCTATTTTTAAGAAAGGAAGGGACATACGCTAGAGACATTTTGAAGGAAGCGTTGACAGAATTTGATAGGGGTGAAAAAGGAGATAGATGAATCAAAAATAACTCCAAAGTTTTGCAAGTAGGGGAGTGAAAAATAACTAAGCACAAGCGGACAGTCGTGGGGAGAGGGTCGGCTTGATGTCCAGCCTTGGTGCCCAGTACTGGCAGTACCTTGAACAGCCGTCATGTGGTTTCTTTGCAAGGAGACCTGAAGCACTCATACAGAGGCTCTTGGTCAACTCAACAGGTTGTAGGGTAGCCTGGAGTCAAGGACGAGGCTCAGAATATCCTTATTCTAAGGCTTGAGCTCCCAAGAGCCAGATCAGCTTCCTAGCTTGGGCACGGGGGCTGCAAATTTGGTGTGAAGAGGCAAAGGCAGGTCTGTAGGAGGCGAGGATGGCTTCATGGTGCAACCAGAGAGCTGGTAGGACACATGAGACTGAGGTGGGGCAGAAGCTGGCAAGATGAGGCTTGGGAAGGTCCTAAGGGCCCCAGTGTACCAGAATGGGAATCAAAGAAGCCCACCCCTGGAGGATCCAGGGTGCATGCCTCCCATAAAGAAGGGCCTCATACATCCTAGTTTCCGGCAAGTGCCCCCTCCCCAACTTCCCACTGCCCAGGTACCCACTCTGCCTGACTCCTCGTTCCACTGTGGTCTGTAGAGGCTTTGGATGTGGTAGAGCCCCAGAGACCAACATCCTCAGGCCACACAACATCGGGATGGGCAGGGCTGTTCCCTCTGGCCTCTGGGGCCTGCAACCAGCCCGCCTCACTGCCAACCCCACCCTGCTCTGAGTCCCCACCACACCCCACCAGCCTTCTGTGGGCCTGCCTCACTGTACCTGCCTTAGAAGACTGTATTGACTGGGCCCATGCCCCGCCCAGGGCTGCATCACTGTTTCCTCGGCAACCGAGGGGGTGGGTGAAAAGTAACACACAAAGCAAACAAAATAACTCCATATGGATGGCCCAGGAGCAGTCACTTGGACGGCCGGGCTGAGGGATGCCTATCTAGCTCCTCACACTGCATCTGATGTGGGACTGGGAGTTCCTTTGAACACCCCAAACTCCAGTCCAGGAAGGAATGCTTCGCAATTCTCTCTGGATACCTGCATACTCTCACTGCTCTGTGGAGCTGTTTCATGAGGAAAAACAGATTCCTGATGAGGGGCCTATCTATGCAAGTGCTGGTGGTAGTGAGGCCAAGACTTCAGGTTCTTAACATCAGTCATCTGCCAGGGTACCACAGAGGAGCCGCAGAGCTGCTGAGCAAGACCTCAGGGAAGTTCCTGCCGGGTAAACCAAGCCTGCAGGGGATCCTCTGGCTCCCAGGGTCCCTGAACTAACATCTTCAGGGACCCATGGACCCTGCCTGAGGCCCTAGAGCATTTAGGGAGCTCCTAACAGGTGCTGTGAGAAAACCCCCTGCCAGTGTATGACTGGCACTCCATGGTGGTTTTCACATATTTTTTTATGAAGCCACAAGTGCATGTGCCAAGGATACAGATCTCAGATGAATACCTGCACAGCTTTTTACTGCAGGATGACTACAAGATCAAACTCTATCTTTTCCAGTGTCCCAGGAGGCCCCACTGCTTCTTCTCCACTTCCACCCCTCCAACAATGGGGACATTACTTGGACTGCTGTCACCACTGATTGAGCATGTTCTCAACACCATGTAAACAGTATCAGGTGGCAGATGGTGATTTGTGTCACGGTCCTCTGCCTCCAGAGTCAGCTGAGTGGCTGTGGGAAGCAGCGGTTCGTTCCCTTCTCTCCCCGTGCCACGTGCCCACTGTGCTTTGGTTTCTCAAAGCCTCTTGTGTTTGTCTCTCAGGCAGAGGCTATCAACTGTGGCTTTCTCCTGGCCATCTGCAACCTTGGGGCCAGGCATAGCCACACTGCCGGGCTCAGCTCCAGAGTCCTTGCTCTTCTACCCCGGGGAGATCACAGGGGGACGAAAGCGGGTCTGCAACGTGGCAAGGATAACCTTGAATTCCCTCTAATTTACAAAAGAAAAAAGAGGGGGATTATTCGAAAACTGCAGCACTTTATTATTAGTAACATATTTGTCTGTGGTACAGCTCACAACTTCTGGTCCCACACCGGCATGTCACAGCTTTGAAGCTGAAAACTGCTAGTCTCAGGGGTGTGATTTCAGAAGTAAAGGAAGGCCACTTCCTGCCCCTGAAAATACCTCTTTCCTCCACCCCACTGCCTCCACTAAAGTCTCGCCCCAATCATTTTATTGCACTGCAAAGAGCAGCCCCTTTTTAATTGCGTGTACTCCCAAGGGGAATGAATCCATTTAGTCCACGGTGCCGCCCAGCGGGACTTACAGAGGAACTGAAACTCATATGTCACACCCTTAGCCTTGTGCGGCCCTCTCTCCATCTCCACCATAAGCTGAGGAACCTGGCACTGTGTTCCCTGCTTTGCGCATGAAGAAACCGAGGCGCAGGGGGTTTACAGAACCAGCCTGGGGCCACACAGCCACTTGGTGGCAGAGGCGATCATTCAAGCCCAGCTTAACCTCCTGCAAAGCTTGTACTGCGCCTCACAAGGAGGCAGAGAGACAGAAAGTCCTGAGTGTCTCTGAGCAAAGAACAGAGAAACCACACTGAGGAAGAAAGTGACACCCTGGAGCATAGGGCAAAGTGTGAGGGAGGAAAAAAAAAAAAAGCATCATTGTGCTGGATGCCACTTTCACTGTTCATGGGGACAAAACACCAGACACCCGTACTTTAAAGGAGATGATGTTAATATAGGCTCAAAAATCTTGGGCCAGGGAGATGGCTCAGTGGAATAAGCGCTTCCCTGGAAAGTGCAAGGGCCTGAGTTCAA
>NDGM011238034.1:5027-19710 GCA_002564305.1 Octomys mimax | reverse complement strand
AGAATGTAACTATATATCTATCCTAACCACCTTGAATACACAGATACAAAATGGACATTCATTAGTTTGGCTCTTGCCTTAAGTATTTATGTAAAAGGCATCTGGGCCAGGCCACCTTCCCTTCTAGCCTTGACTAAATTACCCCAGCCCTCACTCCTTCCCTTGCTCTGCCAAAACTTCATAAACATGTAGGAGATAAGGAGGAGATAGGACCAGGTAAGGGCAATAAGAGCCAGACCATTTGCCCATGCTTAGCCATAAATCCCTCTGCCTGAGACCCTGCACCTATAGGATATAGGGGGCATCACATTACCGCCTGATCTTCATAGCAACAAAAAAACTATATAAGCTGGTAGGGAACAAAGAACTGGGCCTTTTGCGTTTTCCCAGTTTGGAGGGGGAAGCACACTCGTCGCCCACTAAATTAATAAATTCTCTGTAATTCCTTTAATTTGGTCTCCCATGGGCAATATATCCAATCCTGGCCATTATGACACTTAAAAATCTGACAGATTAGCTTTGATTTTTAAAAATCTTAAAATGTAGAATTAACTGTGGTCTACTAAAACTCTTAACATACTCACATTTTGGGTTAGCAAACTTTAAATGACTGAATTTTTACAGTGTTTTGAAAGTAGCTTTTTCCTGGGGCCACCAGCATTTTTTCTTTCAACTATCTTTATTGCAGATAAATGACTACAGAGTTATGTATTGAGGAATTTATCAAAGGCACACTGAGTTTGTTGAACTGGCTTTGTTGTTCCCTCAGAATGCATTTATCATGTCTGCTCCATGAAAAGAAAACACATGGTTCAAGGAATAGTGAAGAAATCTCCTTTAAAAAAAATCTTTAATTGGAAGTGTCTTTGTCTTCCAGATTCATAAAGAATGAAAAAACAAAACAAATAAACAAACAAAAAACAGCTGCAGCTGGTGCTACTCAAGACAGTACAAAGAAGATTGCTTCCTAAACACAGCAATTTGGCTGGCTTTGACTTGTCATGACATCACTCAATTTAATTTTCACCAACTTCTATGAGTGCTACTTTATGCTCCCAGTGTGGGAGACTTTTTCTCCCTTTTTTATTCTTTTTATAATTTTTAGACTTTAAATTCAAGTTTTTTATTTATTTGCAATGAGAACACTTTCTGGTCTTTTTTGCAGAAGTCAGTGAACTCTATGCTTGTTTTCTCAGGGTTTCCTGGCCTTCTGCAGGCCAGCAACCCTTCTGTGAGCCACTTCCATGCTAAAGGTGCCAACACCCCAAGTCTCCCAAGTGCCTCTCAAATCTGCCACCTCTCTTTCTAGGCATGCTCCTGGCCTTCAAGGTGAAACCCATTGCTTCTCTAATGCGCAGGGTCACAAGGCAATCTTGGTGTAACACAGACTCTGCCTCAGCAGGTCTAGGGTGGGTCTAGGACTCTGTGTTTTGGCCAGGGAGCTGGCTCAGTGGAATAGATGCTTCCCTGGAAGTGCAAGGGTCTGAGTTCAACCCCCAGTTCTGCCAAAAAACAAACAAACAAAAAAATAGGACTCTGTGTTTTTAAGAAGCTGTTAGGCACTTCTGGTCCTGGAGTGGCAAGTCAGAGCTCACGTGAAAGACTGTGATGAAATCCAGCGCCTCAGCGAGGCTCGCAATGCCCTGCACACCTGCCCGCTCTTATCTTTAGCCACTTCTTTGAGTTCTCCTTAGCAGCCAGGCCTAGGATCCTTGACCTAGAGCACACTCTATCCCCTGACTCTGCATTTCTCCCAGCAAATGAGTGTCTACTTAACCTTCAAGGCTCATGTCAACTCTTGATCAGAAATGTGAAACTACTGCTCTTGATCATTTTTTTTTTTTTTTTGGCAGAACCTGGGATTGAACTTAGGCCCTTGTGCTTGCCAGGCAAGCCCTTACTCTACTGAGCTATCTTCCCAGCCCAATCATTGGGTTTTAATGACAAGATTTCCTTCACTTCTAGGCTGGTTAGAGACTGGTGCTACATGGTCTCATGTCCCCTGGTCTTTTTCCTACCCTGATCCCTTTGAAATTCTATGGTGGTTTTTTGGTTTGATTTTCCTGGTGTATGGTAACCTTAGCAGCATCCTCATCTTCCCCAACATTTGCAGTGAGATATTTACTTAATATCTTTACTTCACTGTGTGTTAGTTAACTGGTAACCCAAGCTCCTGATGATGTCTGATTGTGTGTCTGCCTGTTGATGTCAAAGAGCCAGAATATTCTCATGTTCTCAAACACTCTACAGTCATCTGTCTATGTAATGATATTGAGAAATGCTTCTCCTATTGAGGCTCTTTGACACCATTTATCCTGAATGGGGACCAAGGAAGCACTGATGAGGGCTGGGGAGATAGCGCAGTAGAATAAGTGCTTTTCTGGCAAATGCAGGGTCCTTAGTTCAATCCCTGGTACTGCAAAAAGGAAAGAAAAAAAAAAAAAAAGGAAGCACTGGCCCTTATGAAACACACACTGCACACTGGCACTGCCCTGGAGACTGGGCTTCCTGGGCTTCCTGCAGCCTCACTGGGAACATGAAGCAGGTTACTCAGGTGGATGGCGGTAAGCAGACTAAGAAGAGCGCAAGCCATGTGGCAAATGCTTTTCCCCAAAGGACCCCTGTCTCTTAACTTCCCTTTGCAGATGATTGTAGAAGTTTCCTACTTATTCTGAATCAAATTCACACTCCCAAGCACAAATTTGGAAAGACTCTACCAACCTGGGACAAAATCTGAGGCATTCTTGGGGGAAGAAATTGTAAAGGCAAGATTAGAAATCTTTTCCAAGGCTTGATGTTTTGTTCCTAATGCTGGCAAACACAGGGCTGCCTGACTAACACACAGCAGAGCTGCTCCGCTGCCTCTGCCTGTCACTGATCCCTGGGAAGGGAGAGTCCCTCCCACCCATGTGGCCTTTTTCACACTGACTCACTCCCAGAAGAGAGCAGTGAGGAGCTCACTACTTCTGTCCTCCCTGGCCAGTGGGAAGTTGAGATGATTTGTTATGTGTTCTGGTGTTCTGGTTGTTTGTAATTTTACATATAAATTGGACCCCTGGTCACAGGTACTCTGGCTGAAGTGCTTGAAAATTCTGGCTGCCCATTAAGTATGGGTAAGCTTTTATGGTCTCTTTATTTGTACACCTTATAATGATTATTATTAATGGGCTAAGATCCAAGATAGAGCTGTGTTCAAGTCCAGATGCATCCCCACTGAATTTATTTGCCTCCTGTATCTCATTCTCCATTATCATCCACTTGGAGGTCTGTTTCTAGGACTTCAGTCATTGGGCCATAGTAACACTGTGTTGTCACCTACCACCCCAATTCCCCCAACAGCCTCCATCTCACCCCAAGCAAAAGCTTGTGACTCACAGTGATCCAGAAGGCTCTATGTTGTGACCTCCTTCATCCTTGATGGTGTCTCCTATTACTTATGGAAGACCTTTAGCAGACTGAAAAACTGTCAGTATTGAAAAATGATTTTGATATATGCCATGGCAGCAATCTCACAATAGGAGCCCGGGCCATTTTTGTCCAGGGAAGTGACCCCAAATTTCACTATAATTATATTAAGACTAACACATAAAGGGCCTTGAAAAATATAATCAAACTATGCCCAAAAGCTCATGAGGCCAAGAATTTCAGCTCTCAGGTTTTCCTGCCTTCCCTCCCAGATGCAGCCCAAGGCCCCATGGCTGGAGAAATGGGACAAATGCTTGAGGAGGGGATGGACTGTCTCAGTGGCAGGGCTGTGGTGCAGTGTACAGGACATTTTATTTCTGGTGGCTGGCAGGGGCATAGTGGCAGAAAGGAGTCCAAGGAGCCTGCTTCAGGAAGTGGAAGGACTGATTCACTATGTCACACTTGTTTTCCTCCTGAGTCAGGGGCCACGGCACACAAACCCTATGCTGAAGGTGTTCTGAGTGCCTATCTTTTCATCTCTAGTAGCTTTAAAGGCAGCATTTTCATTTCTACTTAATATCAGTTCTAGAAAGCGCTTTATGAATACACCTTCAAGCAGCCAACATGGACCTCCACAAATGCTGACTGGCTCTGACAGTTCCCCAAACACCAGAAAGCTTGCTTTTGTCCCAGCATTCTCAGAGGTCTCTGTCTCCACACCTCTGCTCCCTCTTAAACATGCAGTTTACCTGAGGAGTGAAGACCATGGCCACTACAGAAGACACTTAAGAGGAGTTCCACCCTGGCCTCTTGCTAGCTGTACAAACTTGAGCAAGTTACTAAGTTGCTCAGCATCTCAGTTTCCCCATCTTCTTGGCAAGGTGCAGTGAGCAACAGTGATAAAGCTCACATATACAACATGGCTGCCATACAGGAGGGATTCAACAAATGGCAGTAACTTCAGATTTATTAATCACATTCATCATCAACTTAGAGCTGAGCTCACAACCCTTTCTGAGGAGTGCTATGATCTGTGGCTGCAGTTCTCAAACTTCATCAGAATCACCAGCTGAGCTATTAATCCACAGATTGCTGGTAGGCATCACAGCGTTTGGGATTTTGTGCATATACAGCCTTAGGATGCTGGGTGCAAGGACTAGAGTTGGCAAACTCTTGAGTCTACAGGAAAAACTCCTGTATCTGCTTGTGCAGCCCTCTGGGACTCAGACTCACAGTTCTTCCTCAGCTAGATTATACTGCCACTCCCTCACAGGGCCTCAGGCTCCAGACACTGGAATGGGACAGGCTTTCCTCAGATCTGCTCTGCTTGTTCTACCTTTGCCCCTTCTCCCACTGTACCTCTATTCTCAGCACCCACCCCTGCTGGACTAAGTCAGACTCAGCTGCTCAGCTCTCCACTGCAAAGTCAGCCTTCCTGCCTCTGTATTCCTGTAGCATCTCACGTGTTTTCTGCGGCAATTTGCAAGGATGGAAGGATGGAAGGTCCTGGGTTCAGAGGTCAGTGGGTGCTAGGTCCTGACTGACTCTTTCCGCAATGCTTATAAGCCTTTATTGTTGATTTTATTGTCAGCAAATACAGAATAAGTATCTGCTGGATTGGAAGGGGAAAAAGTTTACAAAGAGGCTAACAGAACTGGCATGAATAACCCCAGGGAAGAGGAAGTTGTGGGCTAACAATCTTCAACAACAGAAATAGTAAAATAAAGAAGATATTGGCCAACCAGTCTTTAACCATAAGGAATTGAGGAAATGGATTCAAACTGTGACATGTTAGCTTTAAGTCTGCTTTAGGGAAGTTCCTGATATTAGGAATTATTAATGACATGGGCTAGCAAGGGCAGATGTGGATAATCTCTAGAAAGCCTTAAAAATGAAAGAGATTTAGATGTGATCATATTCACCTATTGTGAATCTAAGGTTGAGAAAAGGGAAGGGCCTTCATGGGTCTCAACTGGAGATGGGTTTAGCAGCTGCTTGTGCTGCTACACCAAACTTTTAAATTAGGTGCCAATTACATTAAAGCAACATATTCAATATTTCTTTCAAATGAACACCTGAGGGAAGTGGTTCATTTCTCACTTGGAAGAAGGGACAGGAACATCACAGCACTCAGATGACTGTAGGCCATGTTGCACCTCCTCTCTCCCCACTTGCCCATTTTAGCCATCACATTCACCAAAAAGCTAATGAGAGTTTTTCTTCCTCATTTTTAATGGAAAGTCTTTAAATTTCTGATAGTGTGGGGAAGTGGCTCTTGTACTCTCAACATTCTGAGCGGGCAATGTAATGAGTTATTATTACTCTGGTGAACTAAACGGATAAGCTTTGCAGTTGGTTCTTCCTGCTGCTTGGAAAGCCAGCAGCTTTCTGTCTGCTTGTGTTACACGGGCCACCATAGCACCTGTTAGCTCAGAATTTTCAGGTTAGGGAAATCTAAGAGGGGCTGGCCTGAGAGGAAGGGAAATACTCATCTCAGGCAATAAAGACCTGCCAGGAAAACATCATAAGCTGGACGGATTTGCCAAACTACAGGTCCAACATAAACACTGCCAGGGGAGGGGGATAGGTGATCTATCTGCAGCCTGTGTTTTGAGACCACAGGTCAAGGCACATGTGCTTGATGCTGGATCCTTTGGGGACCACTGGCTATTTATCTCTCTTCAGCCTAAGCTTTGGCACCCTGTGTCCATCCTGAACTTCTCATTCCAAGATGCCTCTGAGTCAGGAAATGGCTCTCTGAATTCCACAGCATGCAAATATCCGGCTTACTTCAGGGCTCTGGGGCCTGAGGCCTGTTTACTGCTACACCAAGGAACTTTGCCTTTGCCTCCCAGTAAGATAACCTGTGGAAGCTGAGATTCAATAGTGAAAGTTTCACCTTTTTTTGTTATTGTTTGGGGGAAAGTCCTTCTTCAGTTGAACCTGAATCCACATTTTGATTTAGACTAAGACAGCAATTTCCTTGTAAAATATCACCCAAGTGGTCACCTGTTTTATCCTGCCTTACCTTTGTCACATTCATTCCATAATAGGCTTAACTAGCTGCATCCTTCGCATGTGTGCCAAGAGCACCTAGCACAGTCCTGCCGCCTCTGAACTCAGCTCTGCACTCGGTTCTTCTCTCACTACCGCTCTGACCTGATTTGAGCCTTTTCTAGCCCTGCCCCAAGCCAAGTCAGTGGCCTCCTTATAGTCCTTGGGCCCCAGCGCTGGATGCTCCTCCCCATAACACACGTCTGATCATGCCCCTCCAGAGCTCACACTGCAGCAAGACCGCCTCCGAACCATTGTGCTTGTATAGACTCTGTAAGTGTTGGCATCTGCCTTCTTCTCCCCTACACCCATGACAGAGGGATCCTGTATTTTCTACAGTTCCCTAAAAACACTCCAGTACTTGGCCTCCTGCCATTACCACCACATGCAGCACAAGCAACCCCGGAAGCCCTGGTTCTAACATGTCACTCTCATGAGTTTTCTAAAGTGCTCTGGACACACACACACACGTATTCATGAGGGAGTGAGGGAGGGAGAGAGGGTTGAAGGAGGGAGGAATGGAAGAGCTTCCCTCACACTTAGGTTATGGTACTCTGTGTTGTGTGCCCACCACACTTTGAAAACACTCCCAGGAGTACATCTAGACTTAAATCTCCCAAACACGGGGACTGTGTCCCTTGGTCCCTGTCTCCTTGGCCTACTGGAAAGTGTCACACAAGCAGTAGAGTTTGAATTGTTTTAATAAATGAATGGATTCAACACAAATTCAGTTTTCCTGCTCATTATAAAGGCTGTGTCCCTAGGCAACCAAAGGCTGAAGGTCAGCGGTGGCCAACAAAACACATAAAGTTATCATCACGTAGCCAAAAATAATGTGCTTCCACCTGCTGACTGGGGTCTTCTCATCTGAGAGCACACTACAGTTGGAGCTGCTGCCGTGAGAACAGCAGCCCCAGCCAGCCCTCTGGTGACAGAGACAGATGGAGAGCTGCCAGGAGAACATTGGCAGGAAATAGACTTAGACCATCTCTCAGAATCAGGACAGAAGACGCAGCCGAGTGTAACCTCCCTCAACACCCACGTGGCTTTCATTCTCAAAAGCTCTCTGTGATTTTGGAGGGACCACACCTACTGGCTGAAGTCTACTCTTCCTTCTTGGTTCTTCAGATAGGCAAGGTTGGGATAAGCTGAACCTAAGCTGTATTTCTAGCAGCAGATACTCAAGAAAGCCTATGTATCTATAATAACCTGAAGGGAAATAAATGCAAATGACTTCCTATAAATCAGGAAGGGAGGGAAAGGTGCTCCAAGGAAAAATCATCTGTCACCACCAGCCAAACCAGGGTGCTTGGAGGCGGAGCAGTGACCTGCATGTGCTGAAGGGCAGGTGAGGCTCCCCTGTAGAAACGGGCCAGGAATTGCAGGAGACAGCAGACAGACCACCAGTTCTCCTGGGGTGGGGACCTGGCCAGTGGGTAGGTGCCCTAGCATCTGTGTCCAGCCTTGACAACACAGGTCATTTGCCCTCCCTTTTTAAAATGTCATAATAACAATTGTAAGAAAGGAAGTTTTGTTACTTCTACAGGCTAACTACACTACACATTTCACATGTGATCCGGAACAACTCCTCTCCACTCACTGCAGCCTAGGCAGGCCAAAAGGCTGGCTATGCTCACCTGTGTTGTGAACCTGTGGGGTTGCTGAGGACCATCACAGCAGGATGCAGATTCATATGCGGGAGGTGAACAAAAAGAGCAGAGACATAACACCTAGAATCTGCTGGACATACCATATGGGAACCACTCTAATTTTTTCCCATGTTCTCCAAAAATAGGAAACTACAATGAGGGAAAATTTTTAATACTGACATGGCAGATAAAGTTCACACTATACCTTCTTCAAACAACACTTTCTGCAAAGGAGGGCAGGTTGGAACTCCCCTTGTCATGGCCTCATAAAACACTGATTTATTGACCTTCAGAGATACTACTTTATTATTTCAGTTTTCCTGGTGTATGGACTGCTGTAGATAACTGAAAAAGCAAGCTTACAGGTCCTTATCAACACAGAGAATATGTTCCTATCACTGACTTGCCATTGGTTGGGGGGTGTGGAAAGGAAATAACAGGGAGTTATATATTTATCAACAAAGTGGACTAAAAGCCTGCTGAAGTATGTGCCTGTGTTCTCAAAGTATCTCATTTGAGATATCTTCTGTCCTAGTCTCTATACAAGACCTGCCTTCAGGATGTTAAGGGGTGGCAGGAAGAAAGTCCTCACAGAGCACCTACCTACCCTATAACCTCCAGCACCACCCCAGGGGATTTCCTCTGAGGGCTTGCCCCACAGGCCTTTCCAGGCATGTATGCCCGCTCTGCTTCTCAGCCTACCTTACAAACTCAGTAAGGGCCATACAGACTTATCTCAAAACTATAAAACTTTAATGCCTCATCTATTTGGTGGGGTTTCCTGAACTGGGTGCTGTGTACTATCTGTAAGATTATAAACATATGTGGTTTCTTTGCTGGCAAGATTCCTTTCGATCTTAACTACTCACACCAGCCTCTTGACCTAGAAAGCTTTCCTCTCTACCACCTCTTGGAATCATTTCTTCTGTGACCTGTAGTTTCCTACCCATCCTTCAAAGACCACTAGGGAACCTCTTCCTCTGACAGACCTCCTGATTCCTGCAGCTGGTTGTCCTCCCTCCATTCCTCCACCACCTCTGCACTCTACAGTGCTGCTTTATTAAACTTTACCCCTCTCATCCTTTCCACTAGACAGTGACCTGTGAAGATGAAACTATGCCTTCACCCTGTTTCTCACAAGCATAATGTTTTGCACACCATAAGTGTTTGTTGTCATGAGGATAAAGGCATTTGGCCTTAAGTCTTAGATAATCTGAGAAAAGCCTGGCTGTGCATTACCCTTCACCTTAGCAAGAAATATGCATCTTTATTTTCATACCTGGAATGATCAGAAGGACTATCAATGTAAAAACTCAAAACTTTTAAGAGGAAAAACTCTTATTACATCTGAAAACCAATTCAGTCTCTAATACAGGCAGACAGAGCTATAAATCACAGAAAAGTTTTAAAGGCCAAGTTTACAGGCTTCTATACAAAGCCTGTTTTAAAATTACCATTTTACCTTTTCTTTTTAACTCTGAGCCTTGAGAATGAAAAGCAAGCAAGTGCTTTACCATTGAACTACATCCTCAGCCATTATTATTATTGTTATTATTCTGATTGCTATTTTGATGATGATGATTGGGTCTCTAAATTGCCCAAACTGGCCTGTTGTTGAGTTCTTCCTAGCTCATTCTCCTCAGCAGCTGGGATTACAGGCATGTGCCACCACATCATGTTGAATCTATTCAATGTTGCACAAGTGACATTAACTACACACTTCTTGTGTTTTCTAGAAGCCAACTCTGCTGCACAATTAATTCCCTGACTCAGCATTTCCTGAGCAGTTTCCTAACTGTGGTCACTAATGACATGCAGAGTTGCCCATGCAATTTCCACATTTTGAATTAACAGAGTAGGCTGGCCAAAGCAGTAGTAACTGGACCAAGAACGTTTGTAAGCATGTCTTTTTTTTTTTTTTTTTTTTTTTTTGTGGTAGCAGGGATCAAACTTGGACCTTGTACTTGCCACACAGGCCCTTATGCCACTGAACTATCTCCCCAGCTGTAAACATACCATTTGAGGATGTTATTTTAATACTACTTTCAGCACCACTTTTAGACAGTATGGATTTTCACTGGAGAGGCTGGTCACAAACAACAATCAGAAAAGCACCCCAGTGTCATTTGATTTGACTAACAATGCAGAAGATTACATATGGGGCTGGAGAGATAGCTCAGTGGACTAAAGCACCTGCTTAGGCAATTTTAGGAAAGTGCTGGGACCGTGATTCTATCCCCAGTACCACATGCTATGCCAGCAGAGTCCGGCATAGTGGCACAATCCTATAATCCCAGAGCTGGGGAGGCTGAGAGCAGGAGGATTACCACAAGTCCAAGTTGCACAGTGAGACCCTGCAACAATCAAATTCATTAAAAAGATTATATATGATTTCAAATCACACAATTAATGCTCAATGTATTAATGTACTGTCACGTGAATTCTAACTTGCTGTTTAGCAGCATATATAATCTCTTGTCACAAAAATTCACATACTAAATGTGGCTTAAAGATAGAAGATAAATAGCAATCTTTGGTTATTCTGAAAAATAAGCCTGTTTTGATAGCATTTGCTATTAATATTAGAACCAAATACACTCCATGCACATATGTAGTTTTTGCAAAAGCATGAGATTCTTTATGGATAGTGTGGTCTGGCAGGGCAGGTGTTTCTTAGGTGGCCAACTGTTCATGGTGGCCTTACTCCTCTAGTTCAAGTAAGCTAGCACCCGGTTCAACCTGTTAAACACTTAATTAAGCAACACCTGAAATGCTTAAACTGCAAAGTTCCACTCAGCTTTTCCACCTTCTTTCCCCTGAAACTGTTCTACAAGACCCATAAAACTAGGACTGAAGTAGAAAGAACTTGCACCAGAATTTTCTACTTCAGCCTTCAGTACGTTCCCACTACTTTCATGAAGGCTTTCCCCGCAGACTGGGTTGCCCCTCTTTTCACCACAAATAGGGTTAGATCTCCAGGTGCACCTCTACCTTTTCAGGCCTTGGTGCTCTGGTGCCCAGGGGTGCTAGCAGATGCTCTAGTCAGTTTTAGGAGAGGAGAAATGTGAAACTGCTGAAACCAAGAAAACCGCCAACACTGACCCTTTCCTCTGAGGACCTCTGAAGTATAAATTATTTTTATAGTACAGTATTTGGAGAACTGGGGTGCCACATCACAGTGCTCTCTCCTCCAGGGCAGAAAATCATTATCTGGCTTCCTTTAATTGTGATTGTACTGCCAGATCTTCCGAGAGTCCTGGTCAGCAAGACTGTAAGAACTTTGCATCCAGCAAAATGTAATGGGACTGAAACTCTCCCACGAGGTGCTAAGCACAAGGGCAGGGATGGCCCCTGAGCTCCAGGGATCCTGGAACTTTGACTGCCTGGGAGGTGGTTTCTCTAGAACTGATTTGCCTCTTTCAGGGAACTGCAGTTGGACTTGAGGAGCCCTGGTGCATCCCAGGCTTGAGAGCTCCAGGAGGGCTTTGGCCTCAGTGAGGTTAGCCTCTACCCCGCTGTGGATTCCTATGCAGTCCCCACGCAGTCCCAGGCTGAGATCACAGAGAAAGAAGGCTCCTTCTGACACCAATACTGCCTCGAAGCATTTTATCATACCTTGGTTTCTCCGACTGCAAAAAATATTTTACCTGAACATGGTCAGAGGGTTTCTGAGAAGAAGGGGCTCTATGGTTAGTCCAGGACAGAACTTGAATTGCCAGACCTTAAACTCTGGGGAGAGCCGAAAGCGGTGGGGGTGGGGGGTAAAGGGCATTAAAAAAAGACTGGTCCTCCTTTCAGAAATTTCCCAATTCTGTCTCTCTCTAAACTCCGCACACCCCCACCCACCCCGGGGGATTGCTCCACTGTTCAGGTGAAGAGGCAAGTGAGACAGGGAAGGGTGCGAAGCCCGAGTCAGACCCAGCACTCCCGCGGGAAACCTGGGTCTGAAAGCAGCGCCCCAGCGAGAGCGGTAGGAGTCTGTCGGCCACGGCAGGAGCTGGGTCTCTACTGCTGCGTTCCCACAACAGCTCTTTGCTGTAGGCGCTTAGTAGGCGATCAAGGGGGTGCAGGGCGGCTGCGACGAAGTGGGGCATCTGGAAAAGCCCACATCCCGGCCTTGGGATCCCGTCCACCTTGCCTCTGCGCCCCAGTACTCCTCCACTAGCTCTTCCCTCCCCCAGCACTCCAGCTGTGGTAACCGCCCCCAAACTCCATGTTTCCACTGTCCTTCCCTCCCCCGCAAGGCTCGGCTCGCGCGTGGAAGGGCGGAGGAACGAGGACGCAGCGGCCCCAAGTCTCCGGACTCGCGGCGGCCCCAAGTGTCGGTCCCTCGCGCGCTCCTTACCTGCAGCGAGGCAAGCAGCACCCACAACGCCAGCAGCCGGGGCAGCGGGCCGCGCCTCGGGGAGCGCGGGGCCATAGCGCGGTGCAGGCGGGCAGGGCGCCGCGCCTCTGCAGCTCGGTGGCCCCGACGCCGCAGCCCTCGGCCGGCCCCGCCCCGCGGGCTCCTACACCCCCACCGCCGCCCTGCACCGCCCTCGCCCCCGGACTGGCCGGCGCACTACGTCGTCCGCCAGATGGTGCCCGAGCCGCTGAGCTCCCCTGCGCACCGGCAGGGGAGGGTGCGGCGCCCCGGTAGCGTTCGCGGGTCCCCTCCCTTCAGCTGTCCGGGTGGCGCTGCCCTGAAGAGTTCACTGACTACAGCTGAAGGACCGGCAGGATAAACCGTCCACGACGTGACCTCATAGGCCCGTCCTGTACACAGTGCTGGTCTCCTCTTCACAGTGCCTCCCCCCCTTCCTTTTGCTTGTCCTCCAGATCCTTCTGCGGTTTGTCTGTCTAGGCTCTGTCAAGCTCTTCAGGTCTCGACTAGACACCAGCCTTGAGGCGACCTTTGCTCCCAATCTCTACATTGTCCCTTTTCTGACATAGAACCAGGCGTCTGGCATTGTATTGTACTTGCCTCTTGTCATATTTGCTAGGGCTTTGTCTTCCTGCACGTCATCAGTACACAGGTATGCCCACTCTTGCGTAGGGAAGTTTTTGTTTGTCCCAGGCCAAGAGAAATACTGCATTCCCTTTGAATTCTTCGAGTGCCACAGCTGTCTACTTGCCTTACTTTTGGATTACATCATTGTGTATCTTAGTACTTCTGTTCACTCCTTCTGAGAAAATGGTACAAAAATTTCCCACGACTGTTGATTTTTCCTCCCCTTCCCCATGTTTTGGAAGCTAAAAAATCTAGAATTACGTCTTCTTGATAAATTGACCCCTCTATCATTATTAGATGCCCTCCTTCATTCATGGTAAAATTTGAGGCTCTGAGGTCTGTTCCAAGCCACATCACCTTCTTATAACAGCATGTACATGCTACATTTTATCTTGCTTACACCTGTTTAAAGCAACAGCATAAACTGGGTCTTGTGTTTTCATTTTATCTAGTTTTGTAATCTCTGCCTACTAGAGCATTTAGACCATTCACATTTAATGTAATTATACATATTTGGTGAATGTTAAGCCTGCTATTTGATTTCTATTCATTCCATCTTTGTTCCATTTGCTTTCTTTCCCTATGTTCTTTGGATATTTATTTTTAGAATTTCATTTTTCTTCACTATTAGCATATTTTATATATCCCTGTATATACAAATATGTATACATATACACACACCTGTATACATTTGTCTTTTTTTAGTGGTAGCAAAAATGCACCTATAATTTATCTGGGGGGCTGACTTAAATAAAAAATGCAAATATCTTTTAATGAAGCAATTCATATATTGGAACCTAATATACCAACACATAATATGAGAGGCGCGAGGATGTTTATGGTATAAAGATGTTTACTGTAGCATTTTTCTAAAACCACAAAAGGAGAAGAATGTACAATGGAAAAATGGCTGGAAATATTATGAACCACAATGCAACTATTTAAGAAAGTTAAGTAGTTTGGGGAAAATGTACAACTTAGTACAAGTAGTGAGTTACAGAACAATATCTCATATTTGTAAGCAACAATCATAAATGTTATTTTATTTACATAAACATAGGAAGTTTTTGGACAAAATAATAGCAAACACAATTGCTTATACTAAAGAATCACATTTAATAATCACAACAGCCTTGTGAAAAATACCATTACTCTTTATTTTACAGATGAGGAAGAGAGAGAGAGGCACAGAGAGGTTAATAACCTGCCTAGGACTGCATGTCAATACGTGGCAGAGCTGGCATTCAAGATCCACAGGCCTGACTTGGAGCATGAATCACTGTCTCACTAAGCACCCAAAATTTACCAGCAGGTGTGAGTTGCAGAAGAGAAAATAAATAATTTTATTTTACATTTTTAAATTATAGAGGCCCCTTGACTGATGTGATTTCATCAAGATAAGCCCACCAAAGTTGAAAATATTATAAATAAAAAATGCATTAATACACTTAACCTTCTGAATGTAATAATTAGCTCTATAGTCCACTATAGAGTAGTGGACACTTCCCTTTGAAATCTGTTGGCTGACAGGGATGTGAGGCTCTGTGCTGAACCCCACATCATTTATTTATTTATTTATTTATTT
>NDGM011238016.1:0-14758 GCA_002564305.1 Octomys mimax | reverse complement strand
GAGAGAGAGAGAGAGAGAGAGAGAGAGAGAGAGAGAGAGAGAGAGAGAGAGGAAAAGGGATAGGAAATGAATTGAAAGAAAAAGATGGGAATAGAGCTCTTGCAAAAGGGAAGGAGACCAAGAAATGGAGAGATCAGGAACAGATGGAAGGGTTAGGGGACAGAAAAAGAATTCCAATGTGTTGTACAATGTAGCAACTCCCTAGCACAAATGCAATCATTAGAAACTTCAGAAATACTGATAGAATTTTTACAAAAAACTCATGAAAATGCATTTTAAGCTTTAAGTAAAATCATTCACCTAGATTTAATAGGAGATTTTCAAATATTTCAACAAATCTGAAGATATTTTTCTCTCTTTCATAAAGTATTCACCCAGTGGCCATAATTTAGAACTTAAAATATAAACATATCATCAGTATCAAATAAAAAACAGCTGATTGGCCACAAATGTGAGAAAACACAGAAGCGCAGGTACCTAACTGTCAAAGGTGGCTGGACATATCATATAAACATATGAAGAAGCATTTGGCAAAGTGTTTTATTGTCATAAGGCCAACAGCAGTTTGTTTCTAAGCTATAGTTCCCTGTCATTGGTCCAGAGAGATAGTACAATAATTTTTTCTCCCAACTTGGATCTTAGTGTTCATGAAGTCATTGCTCTTTAGTGTTCCCTGTAGAGCTTTCTTTTTCATGCAGACTTTCTCATACTGGATAACAACTAACTTACTTTTTTAAATAGCCCTGCATGTACTATATGTTTTAATAGAAATTCAAGTCATATGCTTTTATAGGAAATAAGTCCATTAGGTCAGATTGATAGAATGCGCCCTTCTAGCTTGTGCCTCTCAGAGTATTTGGTGTTCTTTTAAAATGATTTTAGCTAGAGTCTGCCTCATCAGAGGTGCGTAAATACCACGAGCTGTGCCCAGAGGGCTACCTGCCGTTTTGCCTTGTTGGAAGTGAGTGAGGAAAGGAAAATTCGGTATTCTTTCACAGCATTTGTTTTCTTATTGTAGAAATTTAGAGCCTAGGGACAAGTATAAGGAATATGATTAAAACTGTCCATAGTGCCATCAGCCAGTGATAATCTTAATCCACTAAGACTTGGGCATACGTCTCCTTTTTTTTCATTTGAAAACTCATTATATGATGCAATCTTTTCTCATAGAGTTTTATAACTTGTTTATTATGCTGTAAACATTTCCTAGAAGACTTAATGTTTTAATCTGTCTCCTTGAATAAATGCCTCTTTCCCGTTATTCCTATGCATATTGTTGGTGTCAGGCAGAGGAAATGTGTCCTTTCCTTGTACTTAACTTCCAGACTTCCCAGAAATGGGGATTCAAGAAATTAGCGCTAACCCACACACTCATATTTCTGCTCAGTAGTGGATAATTTATAAAGTTATTGACAAGACAAATGTAACCATATGTATCTGTGTTTGCACCTGTATTTCTAAATTATTGGAAATAGATTATTAGGAAAAAGACCTCGGCTCATTAAGAAACAACAAATTTTTTAAAAATTTATTTCTTTCTTTGACACAGGGTCTCACTATGCAGTACGGATTCATAGTGATCCTCTTGTCTCAGCCTTCCGAGCACTGGGATTATAGGCATGCACCACCACGCCTGGAACCATGTGCAGTACCGGGAATGGAACCTGGGTACTTGTGCTTGCCGGGCAGGCATTTAGACCAGCAAGCTATCTCTCCCAGCCCTAAGAAACAACAATTGTAGAATATATATTAAAATAATGTAAATCAAACTTTGCAATCTGATTCTTTCAGTGTCATAGCTATTAAGGGTGTAAATGATCATTTCAATGAAAAATTAGAACTAGAACTTCATTAAGTGAAGCTTTAACATATATTTTTATGTTAGGCCTACTGTTCAAATATGTTTTGGAAAATGTTTCTTCTCATTAGGCTAATAGATTGTCAATAGGCATAAATGAGCTACTGCTTAGAATTGGCAGTCAATTACTTACTCATTTGTTTAAACATATGTTTGTACCCCAAACACGCTTGGTTTTAACAAAACATAATGAAAGAGTGTTTCCTTGTTGTCTTTCCTTAGAATACCCCCTGAGATAGACACTGAAGACTCAACCTTGCTGTCGTAATAATCACCCTCAGGTGACATCCCTGGGTCCCTGAGGACAGATTTATTTGCAGCAGAAAATATCAAGAACACATCTACCAAAAAGAAGGAAAAGATAACCTTTGAGGCATTCATTCATGAATATGTGAACCCACCCAACAATCATTAACGTGAGGCACCAGAACAGAGACTTCATAAACTTAGTAATATAATAGGAAGGTGAAATAGACCAGTGCATTAGATCTGTGCTGCCAACTATTACAGGACTCGTATGTGCAGGCAGTCAGCTAACCCGATCACAAGTCAATCAGCCCTTAATCTCTCTCCTTGTGGCTCTGTCTCACCCCATCCCATACACACACACCAGTGTCTGTGTCTATAATATATGTCAATGCCCTCATTAGTCTCTGTAAATACATTTCAACATGCTTTCCACTGAGTCGGATCTCAAAGTCACTTTACTTCAGAGAGGAAAATAGAATATATAAAAACAAAACAAAATACTGGATTTAAAACTCTGGGATGTGCACCCAGCCAATGGACTCCCTGATGAAAGAAGTTTGGAAAGCAGTATGTTTTATTCCCCTAGTATAGCTTTATGGTACATATTAATACAGTGTAAACTCTGCAAGAATCTCTGTAATAAAGGACCTAATTTTAAAGTTGTTTCCTCCAAAAGTTTCAGAGTGGAACCATTTATTTGTTTGCTATACATTACCAGCTCTAGGGAACAGGCAATTATATAGAACAGAGCATTATAGGGTTGGGAGGTATCAAATATTGCAACTTGAGACTGGGTGTGGTGGCCCGCGCCGGTAATCCCAGCACTTGGGAGGCTGTAAACAGGTGAACCACTGTGAGTCTGATCTAGTGGTGAGACACTGAACACCCTGCAGACCCTTTCCTAAGATACAAAAAAAGAAAAAAATACTGCAACTGGGCCCAAGTAGAACTCAGTAAGATTTGTAATGTAACCATCTGCTACAATTTGCATCTAGATTCCACCCAAAGCTTCATACAGTCCCTGGGCCAAGGTTTTTGGAGATGACTGAGTCTAGAGTATGTAATTGATTCATGTTTCAGGACCTGGATTAAAGGTGCTGGAATTAAAAGTGGGTGATTGCTACATCAGTCCACCAATTGGATTGGCACTGCCCTGATCTTAGTAGCCACCGTACAATATAAGGGACAGAAAAAGGTTTGTCTTCCATTTCTTCCCTTGTTTGTTTTCTGTATCTTCTGCCATAATAGTGATTGCCCTTCTGCCAGGCCACCCTGCCTTGGAGTCAGCTGATTGCAGACAGAAATCTCTACAACCTTGAGATAAATAAACCTTTCCCCCTTTTACTTTGGGTGCTGGGTATTTCATCTCAGTGACAACAGAAGTACCTAAGACAGAATTTGGTACCATAAAAACGGGGTCATTGCTGTGACTGTACCTGGACATTTGGTTCAGAGGCCTTGGGGAACGGCTTATGGGAAGTCTGGAAATGTCCAACTAAGAGTTTGCCTTAAATCTGAAAGGAGACTTGGACATGGACTTTTCAGCTAAGCTCAAACTATTAAGACTTTGGCAACTCTTAGTGGTGAACTAAATATCTTTTGAGTCAAGGAATGTACATGAGATTTGGGGGCACTAAGGGCAGAATATTAATGGTTTTTGTCTAGCGGCCCCCCAAAGACTTATATAGTCATCAGGGGCAGGGTTCTTTGGATGTGCCTGAATCTAGAGAATGTGATTATGGTACAACACTAGGATTAAGGATGGGCGACTGCTAGATTGGTCCGTTGATTGGATTGGCACTGCCCTACTTCTAGCAGCCTTCACACAATATAAGGGACAGGAAGAGGCTTGTCCTCTCTTTCTTCCCTTGCTTGCTTTTGATACCTTCTACCACCATGAAAGGTTGACCCCTGTCACGCCACATCACCTGGTCTTGGAACCAGCTGATTATGGACTGAAACTTCTACGGGCTGTGAGCTAAATGAACCTTTCCTCTTTTACTTTGAGTGTTATTTTGCTCACAATAACAAAAGTAATTGAGACACTGTCTTTCTCTCTAGGAGAGTTAGTTTTATGAAAATTATATGACCTGAAAAGTTGCAATGCAAAGCTTTGGTTTTTAATACTAAAATAAATTAAAAGTAAAGCAAAGGTGAAGTTAGGCTTTCCTGTTACAACAAGATTCCATAGCAGGTCTCTGATTTAAGGAAGCTTTGCAAAACTTCCAGTATTTCTTGGTATTCTGTGATTTCCTTCCAAAATACTTTATGAAAAAGTCACCTATTTCTCACACTCTGTTTAAGAAGTACCAGCAGACATGCCCATAATGGTAGGTTTATCAACAGCATTTGGAGACCAAATCATTTCTTTTGTTTTAGAACATTCTTAATGGAAAAGGTGCAAAGTTTTGCGAGAGCCAAACTTATCCACTTCAGGTACTCTTAGGTTGTGACTCTTAGAATTCTCAAACAATGAAATTGACAGTTTTGACCAACTCCCTTAGCACAAAAGACAATCCAGACCTTCCCTCAGGAAGGGAAACTCAAATTGCTTGACACATGTGGGCGAAGATGATGTTTATTTTGTTGGGCATCAGATCCCGGTATAAATCTTTTAAAAGAAGTAAGAAAACAAAGAAGAAAACTAACAAAAAATAAAGTGACTACTTTTCTGTGATCATGACAAAACCTAATAGCAGAGGAAGGGTTGAGCAGGGAGGGCAGTATTGTCTGATGAACAGTAAGAGGTCAGACCTCGGATCCTAGTCAGAATGGTGACACACACTCATCTATAAGGGCCTGCGTGAAAGAAAATGCTGTGAAGCGGAAACAAAAGGCGGAAGAAAAATATGTTACTGAGATTATTGCTGAACTCCACTTTACAACTTCTTGATAAACAGCTTCCTACTTAAGTTTTTGCTTCAGCGGCTTTAACAGTAGGTAACAAAATCTCTTCACTTTACGTCATCACCCAAGGCAGTACAATGTGCTCTTAAATGGATATGCAGGCAGTTTACAACTTGTGCTGTGATTTTTTTTATCTGATGAAGTTCTGAGCCTTATAAATTAAGGCGGTTATAATACAAAAGAGAGGAGCATTAATCTGAGCCACCCTTGCTCTTTCATTGCTCTTCCTCATGTGAATTGATTTGAAAACATTCCTGAGAATCTACATAAGCTTGAGCCTTGAAAGTCCAATATGAGTTCAGAGACTGCAAAGCTTTGGAGGTGCTCAGTCTCTAAGGATTCCACAAACATTATTTCTAAAAGCAGGAACAGGTACCTGTGACCCCAGTTCCGCTAGGTGGAAATTTCTGTCCTCCAATCCTTATTAGAACAATCAGTAGCAAAGAGAAATAATTTCCAAATATATTGAGAGCCACAATAACCTTTCATTCCCTCATCAGCACCTTTGCTGAGCCCCCAAAGCTAACATACTGCACTCTGGGAAATGCTCTCTGAAGCCAAGACTAATAGTTAACACACACGGCATACAATGGCTGATTTCTGTATTGGAAGTGGTTCTTCAAATTAGAATAACACTGACCACAGAAATCTCCTTTCTGAGAGCATATACCACTTCTTTGCAAAGATACAAAATCAAGCAGTCTCTTTGTGAATTCAAAGAGGCTATTTTTGGAAGTGACAATAAAAGAGAGCTGTGAATTTTACCTAACATAAAGTTTTGTTTAATGTTTACTTTTACATATGAGGTCTATTGAATAACAGAGACATGTTATGTTTATTTTAGGGCAAATTTGTTCTATTGCTGAACTGGATATCAAAAAATAAATTCTCAATAGCAAGCAACTGTTCTTGCCTCAAATCTAGGTTTCTAAAATCTATCCCAGCTCCCAGGATGCCAGTTAAATTTTGGGAGGATGTCAGAAGCCGACGGTGAGAGGCAGGGGTGTTGGGCAGATCCTCTGACTCCCTGATGGGTGAGAAGTGTGTGCCTTGTAGGCAGCTCACGTTTCTGGAAAACTGAAGAAATAAAAAAGTACCAGCCTCAGTGAAGAGAATGATTAAATCTTGAAAGCCAGCAGTTGCACAAGAATAGGATTCTCAGGGCTGGCGAAATAGCTCAGTGCACTAAGCCCCTGCTTTGGCAAGCACAGGGACAAGGGTTTGATCCCCTGTCCTGCATGCCATGTCAGCTCCGCCCCTGGGGCGAGCTGAGTGGTTGACTGAATCTGGGTGTGTTGGCGCATGCCTGTAATTCCAGCGCTGAGGAGGCTGAAAATAAGAGGATCACTACGGGTCCGAGCTGTGTAGTGAGACCCTATACCAAATACATAAAAAATGAAAAGGAAAAAGAAAAGAAAAGAAAAAAAAAAAGAATAGTATTCTCTGGCAGTGTTAGCATCTGGAAGCGAAGTGACATCATGAGTCAAGCAGCGCTTTTTTGTTTTCATTTTGAGACAGAATCTTGCTGTGTACTCCATCCTGGGCTCAAACTCTGGATCCGGTATCCAGCTCCCGAGTAGCATCAAGTCCCTGTGTGTGCCACCACACCCAGCTTTGTGTGAAGATTTCACTCACGCATCGGACAGGAATGAGAAACACACCTTCAAGAGGGTGAAAGGTAGCTAAAATCTTTTCTAGAACATTCTGACCACCAGAAGATAAATCTCTCCCTCTCTCTCACCTACAAATCTAAACTGAACAACAAAAAGTAAGAAATCCCATCGCTTATATGATTTGTCTGTAATACACAGAATATACAGTGGCTTTTAGGTGACTATCTTGGACAGTTCTAAAGCAAGGCAAGAACTCAGGGGACAAAGGATGGCTGCAGAATCCCTGGCGAGGGTGCTTTCTGGTCCCAAACCTGGGTTCTCCCTTCTGAGCTGTCAGCTGCATCTCAGCCCCCTGAAACACTTCTGTTTCTGCGCAGTCGGCACACTCAGCCGGGCCGCTCTCGGTGTAGTGTCACTGAGTAACAGCTGCTATCGCCTAGCCAGGAAAGAACTTCTACCCTAGGCTCACACAAGGGGCATCCTTCCAAGATTGCCTCGCAGCATTTATTTCAGCATATTTTCCCTTGATTTGAAGGGCAAGTCCTGGAAAAAGAGGAGCAGGGGTTAGAAATGAGCCCCAAGGAAGGAGGTTGGCTTGGAAAGTCTGGCAACAACCCAGTTACCTCCCTCAGGAGCTCGCCAGTCTACTAAAGTCTGTACCTTTTTCAGTATTTTTAAAGACGTCTGGTAATGTAAAAATGCTCACCGGCCCTGGGTCTCGCAAGCTGAGAGCTAATGCAGATGAGTTTGTTGTTTCTAGCTGAGAAAAGTTGGTGGCGAGCAGGGCGGGTCCTCTGGCCTGTGATGTGGGGAAAGGTGACACTTTGTTTACCAGGGTAACTTCTGCAGAACTCAGTCAGTGACAGAAATGGAGAAAAGAATTCTCTTTCTTTTTAAAAATATCTTTCATTTTTATTTAACCCCCCTGCCCCCCGCCCCCAGTTGTGCACATTAATGCGGTTCGGTGTAGAATTTCCACACAGACACAGCACAGAATGCACTGAGGGAATTCGGTGTCCCTGGAACACCCTCTCTTCCCCATCCTTTTGGGTGTTGTTGAGGGTTGTACCCAGGACCTCACACACCAAAGCAAGTGTTTTATTTCTGGGTTCCAACCCCAGCTCCAGAAAATGGCTTTTCTGTATCTTCTATTACCCACCCACCACTGGTGAGAAAGTGACAGGAACGCCATCCGTGTGAGTAACTTTCAGCTGAAGGAGCCAGTGGCCCAGTTTCTGCTTTATTTCTGCAAGGGTTCACCTTAACATCTAGTAAAAAAGAAAAAGTCCTAACGTACCTAATCATACAGTTGTTTCCTACTGTTCAACAATTATTTACCTATTCTTGTTATCTCTTAATTATTGTTTGATAGTAAGCAAAATGTTAATCAATTCATTCATATAATTCATTTTCTTTCCATTTGAAATTGTGTGTTCTGCTATCATATGTGAACGTCAGATTCGAGTTTCTTCTCATGACTGTCCGGGGAGCATTCCAGGCCTTCTGTCTCAGGTAGGTGCTGCATCTGAGGTCCCTATTGTTCTGTGACTTCCAGCTTGTTGGACTGGGTAGCTTCTAGGTCCTCTGGCTCTCTAGTACTATTGTGGACTTTTCTACCCCTGACCTATAACCCTATAAGCCTACTTAATATTATATATATATATATATATATATATATATATATATCAACACAGAAGCCATTCATATAAGAAAGTCATATTTAAGGTTTAGCAAAGCAAGCTGGTAATAATATGTGGCTTTATTAAAGCAAGCTACCTTGCAGTCCTCTTAACTTCTATTTATTTATTCATTTATTTATTTTATTTTTATGGCAGAATCGGGTTTGAACTCAGGCCGTTGCACTTGCCAGACAAGTGCTTGTTCTACTGAGCTATCTCCCTGGCCTCCTAACTTTTGTATATTTATAAGCACACACTGGGTCAAGCTTCTGGGTATTAGATGATCAGTTTCTTTTCCAGTTTGTGCACACGAGGATAGAAGCATCCTGATGAATTATAACTCCTAAATCTATTGCTGGCATTTATGAAATCTATACAGTTGGAAGATGCATGCACTATATTGAAATCCCTAGGATTCCAAAGTAAAGGATCACCTTTGTCTATGAGTCAGTGTCTTAAAATATATAAACATTTTAAAAACTTGCAATAGTCTTTTGTGAAGCAAGATCATTATTTAAAATGCTAGTCATGGTATTCACTGCATTCTGAGAACAGATTAGTTGTAGCCCTGATATCCAGTACCTATAGATGTGTTCTCACTTGAAAATAGGGTCTCCACAGATGTCAAATTGAGATAAAGTCATGTGTGTCTAGAGTAATCCACTCTTACTGGTATCTTCGGAAGGAGAGGAGAACTGGATATGTTAGAACATGCTTGTAATTCCTGCACTCTGGAAAACTGAGGCAGGAGGTTTGCAAATCCAAGCCAAGGCTTGCCAAATTGACAACTAAACAAGATCCTGTCTTATAATTAAAAAAGAAAGAAAAAATAAAGGGCTGGTAATGTAGTCAGTCAGCAGGTGAAGGGTTCACCCTCAGCATTGAAAAAAGAAGGGAGAAAAGAACCAGGAGGAGGAGGTAGAGGGGGAGAGAAAACAAAGCAAACATACCAGGAGAAGGCCATAGGATGCCAGGGGGGAAAATTACAGTGATGCACCCACAAATCAAGTGAAGGCATGAACAGCCAGAATCACTACCAGTTAGGAGCAAGCAAGGCAGAGCCCTGTCTAGAGCCTTCAAGGGAGTGTGAAGAACTTGATTTCAGATTTCTAGATTCCACAACTCTGAGATAAGAAATTCTTGTTGTTTTCAACCACCCACTTTCTGGTACTCTGTCAGGGCAGTTCTGGGAAGGTAATATACTGGTTAAAAAATGTTTGAACAAATAATGGTAATTAATTTGCTTACAGGAATCTTTAATAATAAGTAAAACATACTATACTGAAATATAAGCAAACTATTCTCTGGCCTGTGCTGATATAATTACTCTAAATTTCAATCTCTGAATGTTAGAGACAAAATTTCAACCATTAGTAAGGGGAAACATAAGTAAAATGATAAAACAGAATAAAAACTAATGAACATGAGTCAACAAACCATGAAGACATGCTGAGAGGTCATTGTAGCCGTAACTGAAGAGAACCTGTTCAAGAGTGCTGTGTTACTACTGTCAACAACGGTTCCCTCAGTGGACAGCCATTAAGGAAATGCAAAGGTAAATAAATGTTTGTAATCTTTGTGTGAAAACTAGAGAACTGCTATCCCTTTTGGCCACCCCGCTGTTGCCTAATCACGTCAGCTTCTGGAAAGGAGTGAGGTTTTGGGGCCTCTACTTCATTTTTCCTTGACCACAGTCACCCCCAAATCAACAGCCATTGGAAGTACCACACCAGACACTTTCCTATATGCTTCTGTCAGAAGACCCTCATGTCTTTGAAAAAGAATTTGCTTCTGTTGCTCATTTAGCCTTTCTTTTTTAGGTTGTTTTCTGTTGTAAATGTCTTGTTTTGTTTTCTTTGTTAGAATGCAATATTCGGCTTATGGTTCTATAAGCTGGGAAACCCAAAAGTTGGCAATAGCATCTGCTTGGCTTCCAGTAAGAGTCTTCTTGCTGTATCATAACATGACAAAGGGGCAGTGCATACAGAGGCAGAGCTCACTAGCTCACGTCTCTCGTGTCCTATAAAGCCACAAGTACTGTCAAGAGGTTCTTGTGACCACACATACTTCTAATTCAGCCTAAAGGCCCACCCATAGACACAATTAACATATTAATTTGGGGAGTATGGACTTTAGGGGGACACATTCAAATCATAGCCACATGCAGGGCCAGAAGATCCAGACGCAGGTGGAAAGAAAACAAGCTACAGAGTTCAGCTCTTACTTTGAAGAGTGTTCAGGAGATACATGGCACATCATGTCCACCTTTGATTTCAGCTCTAATTGCAGATTAGAGCTCAGAGGGAGTTGCATAGGGGCCTTGGAAGCATGCTGGGGAATGCCCTTCTCCAGGGACCACAGTATCTTCTCTCCTGGACAGTTCCCACAAACCTGAAGGCCTTTCCACACAAGGCACCATCTCAGTGAGCCCCTCCCTGACCACAGGGAAAAATATAAACTCCCTGTTGGACAATTCAATTCTCTTTTCCTGATTTTCTTTATTCTTTCTGTATATACAACTATAAAATAGTATTTTATTTACACAATTTTATTGCCTTTCTCCCAACTAGAATGTAAATTGTCAGAAAGACTTTTGATTCCATGGCTCAAAGCTGAATGTTAATAGAAGAACACTTGACATTTGGTAGACAATGGCACATTCATTGAGTAAATGAACTACTAAGGAAAAGTCCTGGGCTTCTTTGTATCATGAAGCACAAGAAGTCCTCAGAGGATTTTCCTAACCCTGGGTTCTGACCACTTTACAAGAGAGCATGGAGTTCTAGCTTATGTTCATATATTCCAAAGGCCTGGTGAAGGAACTGGATGAGTAGGCAGCAGAGCTGGTAGGGAATTGCTTCTCCACCTAATCAAGACTCTACCATCAACTGAACATTGTAAACATTGTATTGATTTGGGGAATTAATTGTTTACAACTGGTAAAGCCAGAGTTTGCTTAATCACCTTTGAAGCATTTATAAGGGTACACCATCTCAGGGTGACTGAAAGAGGATTTGGTGCCTCCATCACCCTAAAACTCACAATAAATTGCTTTGAGGACAAAACAGTAAACCCTAAGTCAAACAATCCTTACTAAAATCTTTAAACATAGTAACAGAAGAAGATGTAGGTGGTAAGAAATGAGTGCTTGAAGATGGTACAAAAGCTCTAATAGTCCGAAAAAGAGTGAACTGGAAACCTGAATCTGGTCTGTCAACAAAATGTGGCCAACTGACCAGTGACAATTTGACCAGGCAACTTTGATCAGGTTCACATGGGAAGCACCTATACGAGGTGTTTCACAGGAAGAGGCAGGTGAGGACTCTATGTTCCTCAACCAAGACTTGATTATAGTTGGTACACTACAGCCAAAGCAGGCCTACCCCCAAATTCAACTCCAAAAGCTATTGCTTTATTACCAGTAGGAGAATAGAAACAAAAGCCCCAGGAGAAGATGCTGCATGCAGCATGCACCCTAGAGCTGAATGAGACAGGACTTGCTAAGGTAGGAGTCAGGATTCTACTGGGAAGTAAGGAAAGCAGTGCCAAAATGGAGTCAGGAAGCACAAAAATGACATCTGTGGAGTCAGGGCCCTCTGGGGATCCAACAAGTTTGAATGGTTGGTAGGGATCTCATCAGAGCACGATCAGACAGGCCACTGGCTCACGGACACGTGGCCCCTGCACAGACACTGCACAAATATGGCCTAGATTGGACCCTGAAATGTGTATGGTCTCCTAAAGGGTAGACAGACAGCACAACACTTACGCAACCCCTTAAAAACTTTAGGCCTTCATGGCCTAAAGGACCTTCATGGGTGTGCTGCTCAATACCTCCTCCTGGTTAATGGATGCTACTTCCTTACCTTTATATATTTTAGAAAAATTTGTTTGAACCCTAAATCCTCCATCTGTAGCTTCATCCTTCATTCCTATGGGACACAGCCCAGGTGTTCCAATGCCAGTGTGATGATACTGTGACAGGAAGGAGCCACCTTGTAACCAGATCCAGGACGGAGCAAAAGCTGAACTGGAGATGTAAAGAAGACATCATATTGCTAGACTTCCAAGGCTGTAGTAAACGTGCCTGGTTGGCCAGAAAGGGGACTGGCATCATAGAGAACTTTGCTGTAAACAACCAATAAGATTTATTTTGTACATGTGTTATGCTATTTAGTTAGTCCTTGGTACATTATTGATAACCTTAAAATATATAATGGCTAGGAGTGGTAGTCTAGAGTCTCTAATGCCAGTTTTCTAGGAGGATAAATTCGAGTTGAGCTGAGCTTGAGAAATGTATCAAGAAATTATCTCAAAAATATATATGTGTGTGGGTGGGTGGGTGATGCTGTCGGTTAGCAAAAAGGTCCTGGGTTCAATCACCAACAATAATATGTGTACCGAATCCTTCTTACAGAGTTCATTATTAATTAGTATGTTTCTAATACTAGAGCAAAAATTCTAGGGTGAATCTTAAAGCTTGGTTACTTGCACACATATGATATAATTTCTATTAATGTACAAGAAATCCTATAATTGCAGAAGTGGGAAGTAAGGAATTCACTACATGCAATCTATAGTTGTACTATTATTATTAAGTGAAGTGACTGACAGGAGTGTCAGGGCTGGTGCCTGGGAATTCCAGAGTTTTCCCTTCCCAACCCAAATCTGTGATGTTCCCCACTGTGGTTGGTAGCATCAGGTGGCAATCATCCTCCCTGCCTTAGGTGTTGATAGCAGGAATTTCTGATTAGATGCAATTATTGGTGCCCATTTTCTTAGCTTCCCTTGTGCCACCTCCTGCTACCCTGCAGAGTTGGAGAGTGGGACTAAATCGGAAAGGAAGCTAATCACAAGCTCTTAATTCATATTCACATAGGATGTCTTATTGAAAAAATTTTGCTACTAAAACAAAATTACAGCATGAATCCATAGACAGAGAGCCTTTAAAAAGGTAGCTTACTAACCAAAATAGGCGGGTCTTGAAGATGTCAATAAGAAAGAACCCTACTCCAATTCTTTAACTATTGGTGCTTAAAAATAATAAGAGGTAGGTGTTTTTCATATATTAAGCTTTAGGAACCCAGGCTTTGCACTATTTGGCTCAGTAATCATACCCAGGATATGGTCTGTGACTGTGCAGCTGATTGTGGTACTAGACCTCATAGCCTCTGTCCAAGGGTCAGTCCTGGGGGGGTCTGTGCCACGTCTAAGGTTACTTATAGCTCATGAAAGAAAACAATTATATTTAAGATTTGCAACTACTTTCTAATTATTTGGCTACTTCAATTTTTCAAAATAATTGTCTCTTAGTGGCATATATTTCAACCGTCTGCTTTGACCCGACACACTCATCATGCCCATGTGCCTGTCCCCATCCCTCCCGTTGCCTCCCAGGTACTCCCTGCTACTATGCCCCACACCCATCCCTGGGCAAGTCAGTTCACACTTTCCAGAATTTTATACAGCTGAAATTTCCCCGTATGTTCCCTTCTTTGTCATATGGGGTTTCCCCACGTATCATGATTATTTTCAGATTCATCTACTATTTCATGTATCAATATTTTATTCCTTTTTATTACTGAGTAGTATAGTTCTATTATATAATTCACCAATTTGTCTATTCATTCATTGGTTGATGTATATTTGGGAAGTTTCCTGGTTTTTGTTATTAAAATTAAAACTTCCATGTAGACTAATATAAAGTATTTGTATTGAAATATTATTTCTAGGGCTGGGGATCTATCTATCTATCTATTTATTTATTTATTTATAAAGGGACAAGGTTTATTTACTCACAAATTATACAGGCTTCAGTCCATCATCGGCTGGCACCAAGGCAGGGTGGTATACGGCAGAGGAGCAACAGCTCATGATGCCAGAAAACAGAAATGCAACAAGTCAGGGAGAGCCTTCCTGTCTCTTGTATTGTATGCAGATTACCCATCCCAGGGTGGCTGTGGCACTCATATTTAAAGCCAGAAATGGACCACGAATCAGCAAGTTGTAGTCAACCATCCCAGAAAAGATGACAGGTCTCAGACACCTAGGCACAAACGTGAACAATACACCCATCACCTCTCAAAGGCTTAAGTACACCCCTTTATCAGAAAGGCACATAGTCCTTCAGCATGAGCTGCCGAAGTCTAACACTTTCAGCATGGCTGAAAATCAAAGTGCAAGGTCTCTTCTGAGATTTGAACCCAACTCTTAGGTGTGAGCCCCTAACTTTCACAAATGAAAGTTAGACACTTCCAACATTCAATGGGAGAAGACAGACACTTCAATTTCAAAAATGGCAAATGGGGATGGAGGCAAGATAGTTCAGCAGTCTACAGTGCCTGCTGTAGGCAAGGTTAGGCAGGCAGAGAGGACTGCGGTTCGATTCCTGGACCTACATTCTGTGCCAGCCCTGCTTTCAGAGTGGGCTGAGCCTGGTGATGGGGGGGGGG